>CAODLS011113170.1:0-21662 GCA_948243855.1 Flueggea neowawraea | reverse complement strand
CCCAACAATTGTTAATGCTCCAAGACAAATGGACACAAAGACGTTGAAGAATTTAGTCCCCACCTATTGGCTAACTAACTATGAGAAAGTGAGGCAGATTGACAAGCCTATTCAGTCTCAAGAATGCCTTTTTCAGAAAAGAAATGATGGAATTGTCCAAACGGTTTTTAAAACTCCTGATGAAACAAAAAGTTTTGCTTCTGGTTTACCTATTTTTAAAACCATTGCAATGATTCAACCACTTCCTCTAGACAAGAATATACCAGTAGTATGGTTTGAATCTCAGGCGATCCAGTTTACACCAACAAGATTGATGGATATTTCATTTGGGATGTTGATCCAAATGAATGTGAAGATGGATGCCCCTATAGAGATGATGATGACGATTTTCCTGGAGATTTCAGGAAAAGGAGAAGTAGAAGACCCTCTTGTAAGCCCCCAGATCGTCCTAACAGAAAGGATGATAGGTTCTCACCATGGATTGGAATTTCTGATGAAGTCAGAAAAAGGAGTGATAAAAGATTGAAGGAAGAATGGAAGGAGAGGTTTCCTCTTCCTATCTACAATGAAGCTTTAAAGATCCTGAGGACGAAAGACTTTAGTAACCTTCCTTTTAAAGAGATTCTGAGTCCAGATGTACCGGCCATCCCTGTTTTCATGGCCTCATCTTCCTCGAAAGTTCCAAATTTTGACAACGAGGATGAATATCCTCCTTTGACTCCATACACTTCTCCATATGGAGTTCCTTTTTGACCTTACACAAAGATGAAGACCGTAAGACCAGATGGTTCTTATGAACCATTATCAAGTGCAGAAGAAGTTCTCAACTGGCAGACCAACATTCATATTGCACAAAGACTTCAACTCACAAGACAATATGTGAAGCTTGATAAGATTCTGCAGGTTGTGGATAAACAAGAATCAACCCTTAGCCATGTTAGTCAAGAAATTTAGGACCTCCATATAAAGGTTTATAAATGAATTTCTAAACTTGAGAAGCAACTGATGAAGATTGTTATTCACAACAAATTTGATTCTACTTTTGACCAGAAGGAAGCAAAATTAAAAGATTTAAAAGACAGTACAAAGGCATGCAAAGTGATTTAAAGCATCCTCCTTTTCTTGATCCACCAAGAAGATCATCACTGTTTGATGATCCTCTATCTCTTTTTGGAAGAATGTCATAAGTTCCTCCTCGTGAAGGATTTATGGCTTCTGCGAGAACAAATATAGTTCCTCTTGCCCTAACAACTTTTGAGGCGTATGAAGAAGCTAAAAGAACATAAAAGAGGAATAAAAGAGAAAAAGAACAAACCAGATTGTCCTCATCCCCTCGTTTTCTGAATGATAAGCCACCCACGGAGTATATGGCTTCATACTTTCAAGATTCCTAGGATCCTTTTGAGCAAGAAGCCCAGAATCCTTTTTCAAATTTTTTAAAGGATATTTCAACAGATACATATTCATCTTTAAGCATGCATGAAGATAGATCTAGCTCAACAGACCCAGATTATGTCTCAGAACCAAGCCGAGAAGATGCAGAATCCACTGAAGCTACCACAGAAACTGGTACATCTAGTTCTTCAAGTCGAGAAGAATCTGTTTCAGATTTATCCTTAGACTCAATAGAACAATATGGAGATATCACTGTTGTCCTCATGGCAACTCCAGAACCTGAAAATATGTTTCAAACAGAAACATGAGAAACTTCTCGAACAAATGATCGAGCCTATTTTCATGAAGAAGAATCACCACCAGAAGAAGATGATGAATTCAGACCACCTCAATATGATGAATAGAGTAAAAGATAAAAACGAGGACCATGGTTTACTTTTGATGATATCACCATCAATAAAAGAAGAGAAAGAATGTTGGAGTTAAGTGCTTGGGCTAATTTATAGAGCTCTAAACTAGGTTATCGTAATGTTGCAATACTGGAAGAATTAGCCTCAAGATTTGTAGGTTCTTTAAGGGATTGGTACAATTCCCTTGGAGATGTGAGAAGAATCCAGTTTGTCAGAGTTAGTATTGAAGGAGCTCTTGCCATAATTTACCAAGAATTTGTTGGAGATGTCAGAAATTTTGGCATAAAACTGGAATAAGACATCTATAAGATGAAATGTTGCTCTCTTCAAAGAAAATACCTCAATTGGCATTATTAAAGAATGACTCGAATTTACTATCAGCTTGGAGGCTACAACAACAGAGAACTCAAGCTCATTTTTGTTTCGTCTTTTCTTGAAGAACTTCATCCAGAAATGAACAGGTTGATTATGTTTTCTGGAAGAGATATCAATGATCATGGACTTGGAGAAATATATCAATATGTGGAAAAACTCTTGAAAAACTCTATGAACAGAAGAAATTTTTCAAGATGTTTTCCCAGAATTCCTAGTTTCATAAGGCATGCAATAAGTTATATTTGCAAATCAAATGAAAAGACAAAGAATGTGATTGCAGAGTACAAAAAAATAACCAACATTGGAAGAAATACTCAAAGAAACAATCTTTTCGAAAGAACAGGGAATGATTCAAGAGATTTAAAAAGAAATGATTTCTATCCTTTAGAAAAAAAGACGTCCAAAAAGAAGTCTGATCGTTGTTTCATTTGTGGGAGAAAAGGACATTATGCAAAAGATTGTCCTAACAAAGAAAAATCTGCAAAGCTTATTCAGCAGGTTATGAAGATTTCCCCCTTTGATCCAAAAGAAGATTTGGAGTCTATTTTTTTAGAACATAGCAACCATGTTGATCCAAATGATACTATTTTTACTATGTTGGCTTCAGATTCAGAAGATTCAATTGACTTGGAAAAATCCATTTCCACTCACTATCATGAAGCATTTTGCTCTATTCCATGTCTCTCAGCTCAGACATTTTCTGTTCCTCATGTTGAAATGGAGATTCTCAGAACGAAGTATGATATTCCTGTGCAAGTTATAGGTTTCATTGATACTAGAGCAGCTCAGACAATGGTTAATCCAAATATCCTCCCTGGAATTTGGAAAGAACAGCCAAACCATTTTGCAGTAGCTAGTGGAAAAGTTTTCACTACCAACTATGTTTCAAGACAACCATTTAAAACATAATTAAATGGGCCTAATATGAAATTCGGCACACCCAATAAGGAGGATTAATAATTCGGCCTTATGGGGAAATAATTAGGAAGAGTGATTAATTAATAATATTTGATTAATTACTTAAAAAGGAAAGAAAAGGAAGAGAAGATTTTGGCTAGGGTTTCTCCCTTCCTTGGCCAAAACCCTAAAAGCTAAATAGGAGGATTTGATTCTCTCACTTATGCTTGGAAAAATTCAGCTAGGGTTAGGGTTGAGTGACACTCCTATTTTCTCTAATAATAAAAGGAAGGATAGTTGGTAGTGAAAACTTTTCCACTAGCTTCTACAAAATGGTTTGGCTGTTCTTTCCAAATTTCAGGAAGGATATTTGGATTAACCATTATCTGAGCTGCTCTTGTATCAATGAAACCTAAGACTTACACATGAATATCATACTTCGTTCTGAGAATCTCCATTTCAACATGAGGAACAGAAAATGTCTAACCTGAGAGACATGGAATAGCGCCAAATGCTTCATGATAGTGAGTGGAAATGGATTCTTCCGAGTCAATTGAATCTTCTGAATCTGAAGCCAGCATGGTAAAAATAGTATAATTCGGATCAACATGGCTGCTCTGTTCTGAAAAAACAGACTCCAAATCTTCTTCTGGATCAAAGGGGAAAATCTTCATAACCTACTGAATGAGCTTTACAGATTTTTCTTTGTTAGGAAAATCTTTTTCATAATGTCCTTTTCTCCCAGAAATGAAACAATGATCAAACTTCTTTCTGGACTTCTTTTTCTAAAGGATCGAAATCCTTTCTTCTCAAATCTCTTGAATCCTTCCTGTTCTTCTGGAAAGATTGTTTCTTTGAGTATTTGTTCCAATGTTTCTTCTTTTTCTGCACTCTGCAATCATATTCTTTGTCTTTGCATTTGATTTGTGAATAGGACTTGTTGCATGCCTTATGAAACTGGGAATTTTTGGAAAACATCTTGAATTTTTTTTTCTGTTCACAGAGTTTTTCAAGAGTTGTTTCCACATATTGATATATTTCTCTAAGTCCATGATCATTGATATCTCTTCCAGAAACCATAATCAACCTGTTCATTTTTTGATGAAGTTCTTCAGGAAAAGACGAAACAAAAATGAGCTTAAGTTATCTGTTGTTGTAGCTCTCAAGCTGATAGGAAATTCGAGACATTCTTTGATAATGCCAATTGAGTTATTTTCTTTGAAGAGAGCAACATTTCATCTTGTAGAAGTCTTATTCCAGTTTTATGCAAAAAGTTCTGACATCTTTAATAAATTCTTGGTGAATAATGTCAAGAGCTCCTTCAATAGTAGCTCTGACAAACTGGATTATTCTCACATCTCCAAGGGAATTGTACCAATCCCTTAAAGAACCTACAAATCTTGAGGCTAATTCCTTCAGTATTGCAACATTACGATAACCTGGTTTAGATCTCTGTAAATCAACCCAAGCACTTAACTCTAACATTCTTTCTCTCCTATTGTTGATGGTGATATCATCAAAAGTAAACCATGGTCCTCCTTTTGGTCTTTTACTCTGTTCATTATCTTGAGGTGGTCTGAATTCATCATCTTCTTCTGGTGGTGATTCTTCTTCATGAAAATAGGCTCGATCATTTGTTCGAGAAGTTTCTCTTATTTTTTGTTTGAAACATATTTTCAGGTTCTGGAGTTGTCATGAGGACAACAGTGATATCTCCATATTGTTCTGTTGAGTCTGAGGATAAATCTGAAACAGATTCTTCTCGGCTTGGAGAACTAGTTGTACTAGTTTTTGTGGTAGCTTCAGTGGATTTTGCATCTTCTCGGCTTGGTTCTGAGACATAATCTGGGTCTGTTGAGCTAGATCTATCTTCATGCATACTTGAAGATGAATCTGTGTCTGTTGAAATATCATTTAACAAAGTTGAAAAAGGATTCTAGGTTTCTTGCTCAAAAGGATCCTAGGAATCTTGAAAGTATGAAGCCATATACTCCGTGGGTGGCTTATCCTTCAGAAAACGAGGGGATGAGGACGATCTGGTTTGTTCATTTTCTCTTTTTTTTTTTCTCTTTTCTTTTCTTCTAGCTTCTTCATATGCCTCAAAAGTTGTTGAGGCAAGAGGAACTATATTTCTTCTCGCAGAAGCCATAAATCCTTCACGATGAGGAGCTTATGACATTCTTCCAAAAAGAGATAGAGGATCATCAAACATTGAGGATCTTCTTGGTGGATCAAGAAAAGGAGGATGCTTCAAATCACTTTGCATGCCTTTGTACTGTCTTTTTAAATCTTTTAATTTTGCTTCCTTCTGGTCAAAAGTAGAATCAAACTTGTTGTGAATAACCATCTTCATCAGTTGCTTCTCAAGTTTAGAAATTCGTTTATGAACCTCTATATGGAGGTCCTCGATTTCTTGACTAACATGGCCAAAGGTTGATTATTGTTTATCCACAACTTGCATAATCTTGTCAAGCTTCACATCTTGTCTTGTGAGCTGATGTCTTTGTGCAATATGACTGCTGGTCTGCCAGTTTAAAACTTCTTCTGCACTCGATAATGGTTCATAAGAACCATCTGGTCTTATAGTCTTCATCTTCGTGTAAGATCAAAGAGGAATTCCATGTGTAGAAGTGTATGGAGGCAAAGGAGGATATCCATCCTCGTTGTCAAAATCTAGAACTTTCGAGGAAGATGAGGCCATGAAAACAGGGATGGCCGGTACATCTGGACTCATAATCTCTTTAAAAGGAAGGTTACTAAAGTCTTTCGTCCTCAGGATCTTTAAAGCTTCATTGTAGATAGGAAGAGGAAATCTCTCCTTCCATTCTTCCTTCAATCTTTTATCACTTCTTTTTCTGACTTCATCAGAAATTCCAATCCATGGTGAGAACCTATCATCCTTTCTGTTAAGACGATCTGGGGGCTTACAAGAGGGTCTTCTACTTCTCCTTTTCCTGAAATCTCCAGGAAAATCTTCATCATCATCTCTATAGGGGCATCCATCTTCACATTCATTTGGATCAACATCCCAAATGAAATATCCATCAATCTTGTTGATGTAAACTGGATCGTCTGAGATTCAGACCATACTACTGGTATATTCTTGTCTAGAGGAAGTGGTTGAATCATTGCAATGGTTTTAAAAATAGGTAAACTAGAAGTAGAACGTTTTGGTTCATCAGGAGTTTTAAAAACCGTCTGGACAATTCCATCATTTCTTTTCTGAAAAAGGCATTCTTGAGACTGAATAGGCTTGTCAATCTGCCTCACTTTCTCATAATTAGTTAGCCAATAGGTGGGGACTAACTTCTTCAACGTCTATATGTCCATTTGTCTTGGAGCATTAACAATTGTTGGGACTTTATCTGCCGTTTTCGATAGAACAAGCAAAGCATCTCCTGATCTATAGCCATTAAGATCAACGACATTAGTGTAGCTATATGGGAAGAAGCTACATGTTGAACTCCAGTTATTTGAATTTGGACTTTCAAACAGGTTGGTAAATTAGGATCTGATAAAAACATCACAAATTTGGGGAAAAATGTAAGCATAATGGTGCCAGCATTCAGAGTAGTTATAACAGTACCAATAACTGCATGTTGGTACTCTAAAACTCTGGTATCAAGAAGAGCAAGTTTTGCAGTAACTGAGCAACCTTTTCTTCCATTATAAGTGAGCATCAACCTGACTACTCCCCAATGGAAATGAGTGAAACCTTGCTTAAGTGATTCCTTATAAGGCTTTGTGGAACTTCAATAGTCATATATTGTTCAGCTTCAGTTGACTTTAATAAACACTGGTTCAAGTTTGAGGCCTGGATGTATTCTTTTGGAGATGGCCTTCTCCGATGAAGGAGTTGACGTATATTAGTGACACCTCTGGGTTTTTGGTAGACAACATACGGGTTCATAAGAGGTTGAGATGTTGCTGAAATTTGAGCATCTTTGGGAACAAAAGAATACTCTACAAGGTGTTCTAACTTGTTTGCTTCTTGGGATCTAAAGGAAAGTGATGAAGTAAGTTGAATAATTTCTGAGACAGGGTTGGTGTTTGGGATAGTGTTTGAGATAATTGAGACTGTGTTTAAGGTAGAGAGTGTATCCATGACTTGGTTTAACTTATCTTCTTACTCTCTACTCAAAAAACTGGGAAAAGAAATAAGGTCTTTCCGTATTATGGTTTTATTAGTACTACTTGATTTATTAAAAGTAAACTAGTTTCATTGATTATGGAAGTTTCAGGGTCATATAATTTTTTCTTATTTTTTATTTTTTTAAATAATTATTTTTAAAATAATTTAAATAATATTTTTTTGAAAGATAAAACTAAAAAAAAACTCAAAAAATAATATATAACTAAAAATAATTACAAGTTAGCTGAATATAAAAATTCTACTATTAACATTAAAATTTGCTATTGTCCATTTGGTTATATTAATTTTTTGATTGAGGGTGCAAAATGATGAGAGTGTGTTTGTTTGAGACAGATTTTAATAGAAATAAATTTTATAAGTCGATTACATAATAAAAAATAGAAAAAAATAATGATCTTTTTAGACTAAATGTCATATTCTTCAAATAAACACACCTCAGATGTGTGAGAGAGAGAATTAAGGTCGAATTGAAATAAATTAATAATTAATTTGGATATACAAAAAAAAAAAAGAAATGAAAAATGAATAAACATAATTGACTTGACCAAATCGTGAGTTTCTCTCTCCGCTTGAAGGCTGTCCAAGTCCAGACAAGACACCAATCATATTTACTCACATTTTTAGAGTCAGCTGCTGAAAGTTTCCACATTTTCCGCATCATCTGCTGCAGCTAGGCGCGTGCTCTAGACATACCACTAATAGTTCAGAGCGTGACTTACACCGAAAAAGGTAGAGCGTGAAGTCTCCATGGACTATCTTTATGTGTGATCCGCCTGTGTTTTGAAATTGCTGTCTCACTACAACAAGCGAGTACTGTGTTAATCATATTCCTTTCTTGATTTTCGCTTGGGTTCAAGATTTCCCCATTGTCTCAAAACACTATCCTTTTATTTTATTTTAACAAATTCAAATAAAAGTTCAATTATTACCCGCATATATTTATGGAAATTCAAACAATATAAAGTTTAATTTATATGCTAATATAAAATGATATACATTAGTTGAATTAATAACACGTAATAAATACATAAACTAAATTAATGATGCGAGACAAATTATTAATGATTTTTTTTATTTACAGATTGAATCAATAATGGACCCGATTTACTATTATGCCACTAATATAGATTTTTCTTTTCTCCATTTGTCGTATGTCATTAATTTAGTTAATTGAAATACCATGGGGATATTTGCTTTGTATAAACTGTTTTTGTATAAAGTAATAAAAAAATATATCATGTTTCTTACTATTTTTTTACTATACTGTATAAGAAGTTATCTTGTGTAAGACCTAGCGTAACGTGGATATTGGCCGGATTGAAAAGACCCGAAACCTTAGTAGCCCTACCTTGAAACCAAACATTGAACAGTGTTATTAAAATCCAAATCTTGTGTGTCACGAAACTTGCACTAACCACTCTAAAACTCCAAAACATGGGTCATTTGAATAGTGAATGATATTTCTCCACGATCCGACAAAACTGCAAGAGAAAAGAATGGCACAACCACCACCATAGCCAAAGTAAAGCTCTAAACACAATAATAAAAAAAGAAGCCAGACTTCCTTGCAAGTAAAAACGCTTTCAACTCACTAATGGAAGAATAGTTATCTTAATTTCTTTGCCATAAATCTGACATCCATCAAGTTGATGCCCTTATTTTTAAGAGTAAGGCTAAATGGCTCAATTAAATCCGGAACAAGAGAATTATTTTAAATAAAAAAGTCTATAATACCCTTTACATGAATGAAGAGAAAATTTAATTAGAAAATCAGTAATATGAGCCCTTTAAATATATTCTTATACTTCCAAGACTATCATATTATTAAAAAGTAAAAACTCCATGGAGCAAAAATACTAATGATTGATTAATTTAAAAAACATCCAAATAATTATTTTTCATATATATTTATTTAAAATTAAAAATATAGTGCCTACATTTTTTTCTTTTGAATAAATTTGTTTTGAACAATTATTTTTCATTTTAAAATATTATTTTATAAAAAAAAGTAAGAGTCCTATATGTCTTATATGGAAACTCTGCAATTAATATCAAGGGAAAAAAATAGATGTGCGTGTTCAAAGGGATGTTTAATGATAATATTTGCTTAATTGAAAAAATTGATCATAAGAAATTATTAAATTTAATTTTTTAATTACTTATAAAAAAATTAATATTCTAATTGATTATGGACAATTTAACAACACTAAGTATGGACTTGAGTGGGCATAAAAAGAGGATATAAAAGAGCTTATGTATTAATTAATCAGAAACGAAGCATGTTATTAAGATAGTCAAGAACCCAAGTTCTTAGCAAGCAACACGCTCACTAAATGTGCCGGCAATGTGTGTTGTGCCAAGAAACTGGCTCGAAATAGTTAATTTTGAGTTTGGGAGGGTTCGAGATAGTTTTTGATATGGTTATTGCCTAAGATTTACAATTTAATTTAGAGAAAGTCAAAAATCTAAATTTTTCGATTTGGTTCTTCTTTGTTTGAGTATTAGGTTTAGTTCGGTTCAGTTTAGGAATTTCTAAAACTTGTTAGCAGTTCCATAAAGACAACGCACAAATGGGTGTAAGCCTGAGCACCCAACCCATAGAAGTCACCTGGGCAAATTAAACTAGCACCTAATATGATGGTTTAGACAAGCCATATCTTGACACCCACATACTAGCTATTAGAAGACAACACGAGGCCTCAATCGCACTATTTAAGAGTAGTTTCAAATTGATGGTAGTAAGGATGGTGGGTGTCGAAGGGAAATCCCATAACACTTTTTAGGGCTCTGCAATATTTGTTCTCTCTTGTAGGTTGAGTTCGAAGATTCATCATCCTTTAACAAAAACCTCTATTAGTCATATTTATCAAATAATCAATTATTTATGCACATTGGTTAACTAAATTTGACTTATCTCAAATTTTAATATACATGAATTACATTTAGAGTAAAAAACATTAATATTTTGACCAAAAAAATTAAGATTTAAACTAGAATTTTTTTTGTAATTATACTATTTTTACCAGCAAAGTGGGGTCTTCAAAATTGGTTCACTCTTGTGCTATAATTCATGACATATAGAGTTAAATTGAAGTTTGCAAGCCAAACATTTTTAAACTTGATTGTGTTTATTAAAAAAAGCTAAATTTAAGCCAACAAAAAATATCCTCAATGTAAATTAAGTTTCTTTTTTTATAAATAAGGTTGCTTTTTATAAATTTGACTTACCTCAAATTTTAATATACACGAATTACATTTAGAGTAAAAAAATTAAGATTTTGACAAAAAAAGAAACATTAAGATTTAAACTAGAAAATTTTTATAATTATACTATTTTTACCAGCAAAGTGGGGTCTTCGAAATTGGTTCACTCTTGTGCTATAATTCATGGCATATAGTGTTAAATTGAAGTTTGCAAGCCAAAAATTTTTAAACTTGATTGCATTTTTGTTTATTAAAAAAGAAAAATTTAAGCCAACAAAAAAATATTCTCAATGTAAATTAAGTTTCTTTTTTAAAAATAAGGTAGAGCATTCTTCAACTATAATTTAAAACTTTGCCTAATTCATTAATATGATTAAATCTTTAACTTTAAGAGAAACTTGTACGAGTTTTCTTCTTTTTTTTTTCAAGAATTAGGAGAACAACACTGCTCCTTGGTAAATTTGGTGAATTTGTCAATGTGTCAAGAAAATTAGATTTTCCTGAACCAAAAGAATAAAAATGACCCCGAAAGTTCTAAACTTTAATCAAACGACAAAAACGAGCAAATGAACGAATTCATTATTTTGGATTCTTTATTTCTTTTAGACAATTGCAAAACACACAATGAATGGCTAATTAATCAGGTTTATTGCAAGCGCACGATAGTCGATGTAGTTTTACCAATGAATATTCTAAGGTTATCGTATCCACAGGGACAAGACTAAATGTGATCGATTCTTAAAAGAAAATTAAACAAACAAAGAGTTGATTTTTGTATTTTAAAATAAAGAGAAACTTAAAATTAGAGACTCAAAAATAAAATAAGCGTTAAGACCTTTGAGACGCGAACAAGACTCATATTTACTACATTTATGAATGGATTTATGGGATTGAGTGTTCTCTCGCTTTTATCGCCTAAAGCCTCTGTAATACCCCGTCGAATTCTGATAGGATTCCCTGTAGTGTTCCGTTTAGTCCTATTTTTATCTAGGTAGTTAGATTTTTGAGTGAGTAGTTAATGGTTTTTAGTGGGATTACTCGAGTAAGATGACCCACTGATAACTCAAGTTAGCTATGAAGATAACTCGAGTAAGATGAGGTGTGTGTTACTCGAGTAAGCCGTGCTTCTGGGTCATGTTTTTGGGTAGCTCAACTCGAATTATCAAAGGCTGCTACTTGAGTAAGTCATGTATAACTCGAGTAAGGCTTCCTCTAACTCGAGTAAGGGCATGGGCCTATATATATACCTCACCCGATTCTTTCGGCCTCATTCCCTCATTTCTCACTCAAATTGCTCTCCTTCCGTTCAGAAGTCATTCCCATTGGTTTCCCATCATTCCTAATCATTATTTGAGGAAAGATTGAGCTTCCAAACTTATGTTTACTTCATCTTTCTCATTCTTGCAAGAATGTTCATATTAGGATTTTGAATAATTGTTCATAGGTTCGTGTTTGTGTTGTCCCTGTAAGAATGGTTGCTAAGGGTTGCTAGATCGTGTTATTGGGAGTCTAAAACACCTAGAGATAGCCTAGATTCATGGGAATCGAGGATGGTTATAAATGGGTTTGAATGAATTCAGTTTAGGTCAATTTTGGGTGATTTCGAGTTGTTTTGATGGTTTTGGCCATAGATTCATGTTCAAGAGGTTGTTTGGAGCCAATGTGGGTGATTGGTGTCAATTTCTTTCGGTTGAATCGAGTTGGACAAATTCTGGAAATTCTAGGAATGTCACTTACTCGAGTAAGCACTTTGGCTAACTCGAGTAAGTTGCAGAGTAGATAACTCGAGTAAGCACTTCAGCTAATTCGAGTTAGCCATGGTTCTAGAGGACCAAATTGTGTAATTTTCGATACTTTGCATATTGGGATGTTATTATGGGATTCTGACTACTTGTAGGGATAGTTAGTAATCCTAGTTTACTTTGACAATTTTTTTGTAATTTTTCAAGTCTCGGGGACTAAAATATAATTTTATATTGCTTGGGACCAAACTATAATTTTATGTAAATTTTGAATTTTAGGTCCAGAGTGATATTTTATCGTTCAGACATGAGTTTTGGCGACTTCGAGGATCCGCATTTGTATTTGTTTATCATGCATTTCGTATTGCTATAGTACTACATTTTTTACATTTGCTCTATCTATAAATGTTCAGCTTCTTGTTCTGCCCGCGAGACCAGCTACCAGCGAGTAGGGCTTGACTGGTGATTGTGTTTGGATATCTAGGTGAGTGAATAACAGCTTTAGACACATTGGATGTGTCTCAAAACTACAATTATTATGATGTGCTGAACATAATTGAAATTGGACTAATATGTGGATTGGGTAATAATAAACTGATTATGTGTTAATAATCGGTGCTCCATTTTGAAACTGATATATATGTCACTTCTCTGATTTTGATGCTTCTTCGCATGTTTTGCTTTCATACTATATATTAGTATGTTTTGGTTTTTTATTTTGGGACTTCTCTGTTACGGGGGTAAGACGTGACCTTTGGTATACCAATACTTTGAGAAAACCCAATTATCAGGGATGCCAGTAACCATGTGTTTTGATCCAACACATGATTTGATATTGATTAGTGGCGGAGTCCACATCCCTACTATTAGTGCCAGACGAACACCTTTGCTTTGGTCCCATATATATTTGGACATATGTTTTGACTCTAAAATTGGAAACTTGTTTTTATATAACTCCATGCATGTTGTTGCTTTACGTTTGAAAAATGATTTTTGAAAGTCTACTATATAAGTATAACGTGTATATACATATATATACTTAATTATACCTGTTTGTGGTATTTTTGAACTATTTTCAAAAAAAATATTTGTGAGGCACGTATGAGGCGATCTGAAGTGTTATTCCTATTGGGCCCTGGACCCTTTTGTTTCTCTATTTACTTGATTCCTTTATCACAGGTTTACAGATTTTGGATTCGGAAACCGTTCCACTTCTTAATACCAGTGAGACGTCTTTTGGTTAGTGATGCCCTTTTGTTCAAGCTCTTCTTTTGTATTGTTAAAGCTCCGCACCAGGACGTAGTTTGGTTACTGGGTTGCCATTTTGGCTTTTGGATATGTTTTCACTGATCTCACACATTTATAACATTTCGATATATTTATTTATATATATTTGATTTGTTATAAATTTGTATATGCTCTATTATGTTTTCGAATAATAAGCGTTTTAACAAATGTTTTAATAATCTGATGAGTTGGGTAGTATGTTCTGATCTTTGAGGCTTGTGCGAGATGTGTCTGACTCCCATAGACGGTTCACCTCGTACGTCAGTCATGGGCCCACGATGGGTCGTGACAGCCTCTTTCAAGTTCATTTAGGTTATGTCTACATTTATTAGGAGAGTCATTTCAGCCTCACGTGGCTAAACTAGACTCGCTAAGCTCTTTTAGAAATTTCGTCGAACACATTGTAGGAATAAATATCTCTATTACAAAACCTAACAAGTTTAATGCATGTCAACCTCACTTAATCTTCTTCTTTTGATCCTTCAACTAGGATTTTCAAAACTACCATTATGTTGGCCAAACATAACAATAAACAATTCATACATGTCATTAAATCAAATCTAACAAAGATTACAAATACAATGTTCAATCATAACATATGAATTAAAAATATGGAAATGAAAGAAAAAATCCCATTCATAAGTATAGTAAATTGATGTCAAGGATTACATCTCTAAGTCCTAACAAAAGATTTAATCTACCATGCTTATGTTCAACAAAATAAGACAATAAATATTAACATAAATCATGATAACAACTAAAGGCGTGGATAGAGAAGAGAACAACTAATGTAGAAGAATCCTCTTTTGGTATCCTTCGAGAGAAATCTTCACCCTTCAAGCCTTGTTCTCCCTTTTCTTCCTTTGAAATCCGAACTTGTTCTTAGAAAAGATGAAAAAGAAAGAAAGAAAAAGATTCTTTCAATTGAATGAAAGATGTTAAGAAGTATGGTTAAGAGGGGTATATATAACCTTTACATGAATAGCAGTTGTCATGCCAAAAATGCCTTTAAAAGTCCACTTGATGTCCCACTTTTTGTCAAAAATGCCAAGCAATTTTGTCCTCTTCTGGGGTGGTCAGTCATGATTTGTGGAGGTCACGATTGTGACCACATTCTTTCCACGGTCACGGCCATGACCGTGGACAGAACCTCCAATGGCGTTTCGCACGGCACGAACTTCGCAACCTTTGTGCCAGTTTTCGTTGCACTTTTTTCCATTGATCTTCCAACTTCAACAATATATTTTCCATTCTTTTTTCATCTCTTTTTCATCCAATTCTATGCATTGCTCATCACCCTACACAAAATACAAAAAATGTGTAAATTCACCGATAATCAAGTACAGGTAAGGCAAAAATGCTATATATTAGTGTTTGAATTAATATGTGATTTTAGTATGCATCAAACTCCTCCACACTTACTCGTTTGTTTGTCCCCAAGCAAACCAATTTCAAACCCAGGGCAAGAATATAATTGGAATTGCGAAGGCCAAAGAATTCTTATATGGTACAAGTTTGCAGGTAAAATGATCAAGACAAGAACAACATGTTATTCATCAATTACATAAACTAACGTTGGCATTAAGATGTGGCAATCTCGAGCTTTCAAATATCAAATCCTCTAACCTATTGGCATTTTCAAAGTTTATCTCCTAATTTTCCAAGATTAAAAATAAATTTATCATTTGTTTTAGAGCAAACTTGGCTTTATTCATTCATTTCACAACATTAGTGCTTTACTTCAAACTTCCTTTCGTTTTCTTTTCATTTCATTGCTTTCACTTTATTTTTTGGTGGTACAAATGCAGTCAGCGAATTAAGGGTCACCGTGTAAAAACACTTATTTAAGATTCCTCGGGTGTACTAACATGTTCCACCTCGAGGTGGGACCCCATGCGCTTGTCCTTGTTTAAGTTCACCCTCAAAAGTGAAACTTAATCATTTAAGCATAACATATAAGCACTTAACACATTAACTAAGCCAAGCCAGCTCTAGATTCTTAGAATTTAATCAATTAAGCACAATCATCTTAGCAAAATGTTTGCAAACTTCTATTATACCTCCACTAATAGACTAAAGTTGTTGATAAATGAACTCTCAACTTTGCCACTTAAAAATGCCAAATTAATGTTCATGTAACTAACAATTAGCATACATTCTTCAATTGATCATGTTAAAAGCACACTTAGACACTACAATATTCCTTCAAACCAATTCAAATGTATTCTTCACAAGTTTGACACATTCTAAAAATATTTCAGCATAATTCAAGCAAAAATTTTAAGCATTTTCAAGCAAAATCACACAAACAAATACATTTTCAAGAAATTAAACCCAAGCATTCAATAAACCCCTCCCCCACACTTATTTTGAACATTGTTCCCAATGTTCGATAAAGTAAATCCGGATCAACAGCAACATTAGCAATAACAAAAGGGACAAGTTCAATTTCAACTTTAAGCATAAAAGTAAAACATATAAGGTTTAGAATGCTCCTCTATTTTTTGCCTCGCTTGTTGTTGCTCTTTCATTGTATGCACGACTCCCACTTTTCGACATTGAGACAAGAAAGGTTAGTAGACACAAATGCATATATATAATATGTAAATGGACAATACGACTCTTCACCAACCGCAAAAGAAAATGCAGGACACAAAAATAAGCATTCTCCTAGACTAAATGCAACATGCATGCAAATGCAATAAATAAAAGGATAAACATAGTTTAACGTCATTGCAGACCAAAAGCAGTTTAACGTCATTTCGGACGTATGCATTGGATCTATTTGGGACGCCAAATAGACCTTATGGAGGATGTCATGTATGATTTCAATCTTTTTCCATGAACCTTGAGTGGTTTATGATCATTAAGCAATATGTCTATAGCACCACATGAGGGAATTTTTGAAATAAAAAATGGACCACACTATGAAATTTTCGGGTTCCAAAGAATGTGATTTTATGGTAGAAAATATAAAACTTCTTGACCTTCACAAAATGCACCCTTTAATTTAAATCCTCACATTCTCTATTAGTTTTCTTTTTATCGCTCAAAACCCTTTGAAAATCATTTGTTTCCTTAGCATTTGATTTGATTTCTTGGTTTGGCTCTAAATGTTGTTCTCTTTGTTTGTTAATAGGTTCACTCTGACTTTCCTTAACACTTGAAGGTTTTGCTAGAGGGTTGATGGCCAACATACAACAAGATTCAATACCTTTAGCATCATCAACACATTTATCATTTAAAAGCACATTTGAATTACTAAAGACACTAAAATCTTGAGTTTCATCGCCTATTTTAAATGTCAAATTTTCCTTGCCAACATCAATTAATGCTCTCTCTGTTGCTAAGAATGGTCTACCAAGAATCAAAGGAGGTTTAAAAGCATCATCCATTTGTAGCACATAAAAATCGACAGGAAAATAAAACTTACCAACATTTGCCAAAACGTTTTCAACGGCTCCAAGTGAATATTTGATGGAATGGTTAGCAAGTTGGAGTAAAACAGTTGTTGGCACAAGTTCACCAATCCCGAGCTTGTTGAAAATGGATGAAGGCATAAGGTTGACCGCGGCTCCCAAGTCACATAAGGATTTTTGGATATCCACATTCCCAATTGTGCATGGAATGGTGAACCTCCTTGGATCTTTGAGCTTTGGAGGAAGCTTGTTTTGAATTACACCACTGCACTCCTCGGTCAAAACAATTGTGGCATGCTCTTCCAATTTCTTCTTATTAGAGACAATTTCCTTTAAGAATTTGGCATAACGAGGCATATGTGAAATGGCATCAATGAATGGAATGTTCATTTGTTGTTTTTTGAACATTTCCAAAACTTAAGGAAATTGTCATCCACCTTTCGAGCCTTCAACCTTTGTGGAAATGGGATAGGAGGGATATAGGGCTTTACCTTATCAGTTGGATTGAATGACATACTTTTTTATTACACTTCTTCTTCCCTAACCTCCTTGCCATTTTCGGGTTCCTCAACTACTTTTTCCTTCCTTGTTTCTTGTTCCTCTTTGGGCTCCTCCCCCACATTTGTTTACTCTTCATGATCTCCCTCACTTACTAATGAAATGGCCAGCACACTCTCTTTTTAATTGACTTCTAAAGTACTTGGTAGCTTCCATTTGTCTCGATGTGAAATCGCCTTAGCCAATTAACCAACTTACCTTTCTGAATTCTGGATAATTGCTTATTGAGTTTGAACAATTTGGCTCATCTTTACATTCACCTTACTCATATATTGTAAAAGAAGTGGGAGAAATCTTGGAAATCAAAAGTTAGTTTATGGTTGTAAAATATCCATATAATCAAATTTTACTAATTATTTGAAAAAAAAAACAATTTATTTAAAGCATATTTTTGTAATTTGACAATTGCTAGAATGGGTTGACTAAACAAGGAAATTTGATTTAGTCAATCCAAATCTATATTTTCAATTTTTTTTTCTAACAACTACCTAAGTTCTTCTTTTCTTTTTTATTTTTCAGAGACATAATCTCTTGTAAGCAATTCGCAAGTTTCTTTTGTCTCTCTCAATTCTTGAGCACAGTGACTTGAATTTGGTTTCTCTATTACGTTGTTTCAATGGGGTTCGGCTTGGTGTGTGTGCCGTTTACATTTTCTTCTGCCCGCCAACCAAACACACCGAAAGCACAAAAGATTTCCAAAACTTTGTTTTTTTAACAAGATCTCCAAAACCCATATAATATTTTTATGACCTCTTGTTTAATTTCTTCAAAAAAATATCATGTATATTTGTTATCAGGGACGGAGGGAAGGAGTCACGGGACCGGCTCCAACGAGGTCCTTTCATATAATTTTTATATAAGATGATGTCTTACAGATATAATTTTAATATAATAATTTTTAAATTTTTGAACTAAAAAAAATATTTAAACCCTTAATTTGATAAGCGTCCATCCGTTTGTCACGAAAATTACTGTCAATATCCGTTGCTCCATTCAACGGTGCCCCTGAGTGAAATTAATCATGCATTTTTGTTATTTAGTTCTTAATATATTATCTACAAAATCCTACTTTCCAAAACAAATTCATTCCAATATCAGTTTATTATTATTAACATAAATTATAACCAGCTAATTTGTAGTATATTGGTATTAACATTAATGGCAGCGCCCAATTTCGATGGGAACAAATAAATGATGAAAAAATAACATAAATAATACTAATGATATAAAAATCTCTCTCCATCTCTTTCCCAAAAATCAAACCCTCTTATAAAATATCTATATTATATTGAAAAGCACGGATGTTGAAAAACTGAAAGTATATTGTTGAAAACGCCCTTAGAAAAATGCCCTCAATTATCATAGAAAATATTTGTCCACCAAAATAGCCCCAAATAATGAATACGGTGCTGTCCAAAAAAAAAATAGGTTTCAAATAATAGCCAAGAAAATAATTGTCCAACAAAATAGCATTATACCGTGGCCAAACAAAAAAGAATACATTCCCTCTCCTAATCGGATAACACTTCATTTGACAGCATAATAGTGTCCCACAACACATAAAAAGTCTCAAACTTGAACATATCTTTGTTTTTCTACACTTCAATTTTAATTGACAGCATAATAGTCTCCCACAACGCATAGCATAAAAAGTATTAAACTTGCACATATATTTGTTTCGTCTACACTTTAATTTTTCTAGACCAAAATGCGCTTGAAGCTGTTGATGTGGTTTGATACATTTCCTTGAAATGTTTTTTTTTGGTACCTTATGCGTTTGTCCTCGTGTCTAGGACAATTTTGAATTTGTATTAGTGCTTGTCCCTGAGTTTGTAATTGCGGTTTAGGATTTCTTCACATAAAAAGAAGATTAAAAGACTGCTAAAATTTGGGGTTTACTCCTTATTCAACTATAAGAATGGAAAATCTAAAGTAAATGAGGTAAAAAAAAAAAAAGAAGAAGAAGCAAACATGGAGTGCTCTTTTTAATTAAAAAAAAAAGTTAATCTCAATTCAACTGTAACTGTAGAAAATAATCGAAGATAAAAATTTCTAAGAATTAGTTTAATAAAATATTGAACTATTATTATATATAATTGTTTGTCTCAATTTTTGGCCATTAACAACTTTCAAATAGAATTATTCTATGTATTATTGACAAATATATTAGTTGAATGAGGAATATTAGATTAATTCCGTCTCTTATTATTATGAATGTGGCTGAGAATAACAAGCTGGAAGAATAAGTAGTTGAGTTTTATTAGGACTACAAAATTTTAAAATTGAAAAGTAGTTGAATTAAAATTAAGAGTCAAAAGATTAATCACAATTATATTCTTCATAAAATTTCATTGAGTTAATCAAAATTCTAATCTTGCAAGAGAAGTACATAGATTAATACGCCACCAACCTGACATTGTTCTTGTAGTCAGAAGTGATACTTTATAGGCATTGCCTTCTGTAGAAAAAAGCTTCTTATATTGGTAAGCATTCTCTCCATCTTCATAATAGTTTTCACATGCTAATCATTTAGTTGATTGTTTGCACAAGGTATTTTATGTTAAAAGATTTTTGACAAAAATTAGAATTAAAAGTTGTAAAAATCAAACACTGCAAACATTGTATCATAAGAGATATGGAGGACATATATTAACTTATCTATGTTGTAGCAATTCTGGCATATGTAAGAAGTCAATAGCATATTTATTTCTGAAACTGAAAATGGAAACACTATAGACATTGTATCACAAGAGATATGAAGGACATAGATTAACTTATCTATGATGTAGCAATTCTGTCATGTGTAAGAAGTCAATAGCATATGTATATTCGGAAACTAAAAATGGAAACACTATAGACATTGTGTCACAAGAGATATGAAGGACATAGATTAACTTAGTTGAGCTTTGAACTTCTCAATTTCTCTTTTTTTTTTTTTCATTCTTCTTAATCTTGAAAATCCATTTGAATCCAACTGCTTTCTTATCTTTAGGAAGTGTCACCAATTCCCATATATCATTTTTATGAATGGATTTTATTTCTTCATCCATTGCAACTCTCCATCTCTCATCATGAACTACTTCTTCAAAAAATATTGGTTTTGATCCTGCAAGGAAATAATAAAAAGAGACATCACTGACATCTTCAGCATCATCATAAATATCTGCTACCACACCAATGTAGCTGGTTAAATATCAGCATAAATATTGTTCTAAATAGTAATTGTTTTAAATTCATTAAATAAAACAATTAGAAGAATTTTATTTCAGTATATATAAATGTGTGTGTGTGTGTGAAAAATAATGAATATAATTTTATTTAAAATAATAAAGTTTGTATTATAAATATTTTTCAAATTTTAATTTAATTAATTGAATAAATAAAAAAATTACACATGATAAAATTTTACCCTTATAATAAAGGTTTCACAACAAATACAACTTATTTTTTCATGTAATATATTTGTTTTCTAAATAGAAATTTATCATGTAGTGTGTATGAAAAAAAAAAAAGCATATTTGCACCGACCAAACAACAGATATTAGAAAATATTAAATATAATTAATTTAATTTAGTCATTCAATACATACCTACTTTTTTAGTTTCCAAAATCTTTTTTAGTTAATTCAACACGCTCGTTGTGCATGGATTTCTTTCATACTATCTATTAATATTATAAAAATTTCAAATAATACTATAATCAATAATTGACAACGTTAAAATTAGGATACCATCAATGATGCTCTTGCCAAATGATGCTCTTTTGGTTCCTCTTTAACTGAGGGAATTTTCTCTTTATAATATTAGTGTTCCGTCAATTCACGTTATTTGAATTGCTCTTGCCAAAACTTCATATGAAAAGAAAAGCAACCCCAATTCAATATTTATCTCTAAAAATTAAAGAAAAATGATCTTACGTTCGTATAGTATCTCTAAGAATTAAATTTCTCAAGTGTGATCAGAAGGTTTATACAAGATTTTAGATCTTTCTGGAATAAGATGGAATTAGTATTTCAGCTAGAAATTCTAAGTTTAGATGTTTTAATGGAGCTTTTCATGTTTCTTCTGTTATGTTTTAGTGTGAGATGTATATTCACTCTCTATTTATCTCATTTTCTCACTATGGAACATGATTCTCATTCTGATATCCATGGAACATGATTCGACTTAGATTTTTAAAATTCCACTGTTGCGAGTTTCTTCTACATTTTCATGGTTGGTA
>CAODLS011112956.1:0-11098 GCA_948243855.1 Flueggea neowawraea | reverse complement strand
ATAAATCATCGTGGGAAGGAATAATGAAAAGAGCCATGTCACAAGACTTCACATGGCAGAACGCTGCTGTTCAGTATGAGCAGGTCTTTGAATGGGTCTTCATCGACCCTCCTTATGTTAGCTGATCCTATTAACAAGAATGCACATACGCTACACAGAAACAACGTAGGACTTGGACCAAGATTCTTTTTTGTCGCCCATAGATCATTTGGATATCAGCTCTACTTTTTCTTCTTCTTTTTTGTTTTCTGTGAATCCGTTATCATGGTTTATTCTGAATGTAGCCACGTAACAGTTGACATTCAATTGAATTTTAGTTTCACATGGTACTGTGTTTAGTTTTTTCCGATGTAATAATCCTATATCAGAGCAAACAGTTTATGAAATCTTTTTTATTTATTTCTACTCCATTGGAGGAATATTCTTCTAAACCGGCCTGAGTTGCATAACATGTGCTGCTTTTTCTTGATGTTAGCTGAGATTCTTACAGGCTATAGTGATAGGATGAGACCAGTCTGGATCTCTCCAGTCGTATAGAATAGGTATTTTACATCCTCTTCAGGTAATGATTTTGTGGATCAGTTTTGTTTTCCTCTGTTTTAGTAACTACCTACCTTTGCATTTGGCCTATAAAAAAGATTGATGAATAAAATAAAAGGTTTTGGCGCCTTGCAAGTAAGGTTTTGTTGATTTAATAAGTTTGTAATCAAACGGCACACCTTAATTATTAAATTTTATTAATGTTTTGGCTTGATTGCTCTGTATCGGAATTTCTTTGCTCTTCATTGTGACAATGAATGTAAAAGTTGTATTTGTAAATAAGTCTGCAGAACTTCAGATAGTAGCCTCGTTAGAAACTAACTAGCACCTGACATGTGCTATGCACAATTATTAGAGTTTTTATTATTTATATAAAAATAATATTAATTCTAAAAAGTGAAAAATAAAATTAAGCATGGTAAATTGTAATCTTTTTATTTTTAAGAAATATATATTTTTAATTTTAATATATATAACAAAGGTTCAAATAAAATTTTATATTGACTATAAAATAATAAATAGATTATTTTTAAAAAAAAGCCCATGAAATTTTTTAAACTACAAAACCGAAACTAATTCATATTTAGTAAATTTATATTAATTTTATAAATTTTGTAATTTTACATATTTTCTTTATTTGAAGATTTAATTATAATTTTTTATCTCGAAAGTCCACAATCTTAGTTGTCGTACTTTTTTTAGAAACCATCAATGTCAAAGCTCGTAGTAAATAATTATTTTTATTCTTAAATAAAAAATAAATAAGAATTAGAATAAAAAAATAATTTGATGTTTTTTTTATTTGAACTCAAAATTAAGATACTTAAAAATAAATAATTTGCTATATGATTTAGTGTCACAGCTATGAACAAATTGCACTAAAATTATAAAAATAATGTTACAAAAATTATATAGTTATATCTTTCTCAGTCTTTTGGTTAAAATAAAAATAAATAAATTTAATATTAATAATTTTTTTAAGAATATCTTTGCATTAACCAAAATAACTTAACAAAAAAATTAGTAATTCATTTTCCAATATGAATACCAACTCCTTGGCAAATTAATTCTTTTCATGAGTAATTTATATATTGTTATACTCATTATAAAATAAAATAAATTTCTAAAAATAATAAAAAGTAGATAGTAGATTTCTCTTCTAATTTTCTTTGTCAATTTTCTAAGTATAAACTAACAGAACTAATATTCGATATGTGCAAGGTCTTTTCATTGTGATCAATAGAACGAATTTTAAATTATAAGATATAGATGGTATGATTTCTCTTTTAATTTTCTTTGTCAATTTTCTAAGTATAAACTAAGAACACTTGTTTTGTTATATAAAAGTCTTTTTATTTTAAAAAATAGAAAAAAAGTATATGATTTTTCTTACTAATTTTGATATATGAAAGGTCTTCATTGTAAATAAATAGAATAAATTTCTAATAATAAGGTGGA
Source organism: Flueggea neowawraea (assembly GCA_948243855.1). Lineage (NCBI taxonomy): Eukaryota > Viridiplantae > Streptophyta > Magnoliopsida > Malpighiales > Phyllanthaceae > Flueggea > Flueggea neowawraea. The sequence continues at coordinate 9,100 of CAODLS011112956.1, read as the reverse complement.
GATAGTGCAATTTCTCTTTTAATTTTCTTGGTCAAATTTTTAAGTATAAACTAAGAGTACTTGTTTCAATATTTGAAAGTCTTTTTATTATTAAAAAAAAGGTATATGATTTTTCTCATTAATTTCAATATATAAAAGGTCTTTTCATTGTAAAAAATATAACAAATTTTCAATAATAAGGTATAGATGGAGCAATTTATGTTCTAATTTTCTTTGTCAATTTTGTAAGTATAAAATAAGAGCACTTATTTCAATATAAGAAAAGTCTTTTCAATATAAAAAATTAAAAAAATATATGATTAGTCTTAATAAACTCTTCTAAATGGTATATGATAGTTTAAGAAAAAAGTAATTACATAATAAAAAGAGGTGAAGGTCAAATGACTATCAAATAAAATGTCACTTTTATCATATATAATTACATAACCAAAATCAATATATAAAATAAAGATTGAGAATTCTTTGTTATATATTATATATTGATTTAAATGTATATGTTGATTTTTGTTATATATTGATAGATATATTGATATTTTGTAATTATTTTTTTTAAAATTTTTTAATATTATATTACAAAAAAAGAAAAGAGATTTAGATGAGTTGTCATGTATCAATTAGTTAAAATACCACTAATTAAAACCTAAAAAAAACTCTTAAATTTTAAATATATATATTAATTAATTTATTTTTAACATTAAAATGCCACTTGTCATATAAGTAAAATATCACTTGTCAATAGTTAGAGAGATAGTGAGAAAAAACTTTCTAAGTATTATATATATATATATATATTGATTTATCCTGGAATGAAATTCATGCTCTTGATAAAAAAAAGAAGAGAACTTTAACAATTTTTCAATCAAAATCATAAAATTAAAACAAATTAAAGAAGGAACACCAAACATACATAGATGGGTGACAAGTAAACGAGAAACGGAGTTGACAGCTAGGCGAGGTAAATCCAATATAAGCAGTGGTGAAAACAAGATTTTACCTCGTCGGCTCTCCAGAGGGGAAAGGGGCAGTTATGATAACAAAAACAAAAGGTGGTTTAATTACACGCAAAGCGAAGCTCTTATTCTGTTCCTTCTACCTTCCAGACAAGAATCCTACTCTTCTTCTCCTCTTTCTTCCTTTCCAAATTTCCCAAACCCTAATGCCCAGAAAACCAATCTAACAAATGCAAAGCTCCACAAAATTTCGCGGGAAACCCCCAGAAGTCCCCAAATTTCCGAACCCAATTCTCTCTTTTCCCAATTCATTGTCAAGTCCCAATCTTTTTTCCTGATCTTTTTCTGGTACTAAAGATCATTTCTTTTTCTGATTTCAAATAAATTGATTTATTCTATCAACAATCAATGATTTCGAATCCCAGTCTGATCCTATACGCATGCATTGCAAAGGGGTCCACAATCCTCACGGATTCCTTGTCCTCGTCGTCGGTAGAATCGGGAATGGAGGCTATAGCGCAGCAATGAACCGAGCGGACCCCACCCCACCAATCCATGTTCTCTCACACTATTCGCCAGAAGACTTACACGTACTTAATCGAACACCCTTTTGCGTATTTCGTCATTTTCAATGAAGATCTGAACAGGTCCGAGTCGTTCTGGTTCCTTAACCGCGTTAAGACTGCTTTTGAAGATCTAATTTTGTCAAATTCGGTGAAAGATGATGAAAAGTTTACGTCTTTATGTTTTCAAGGCCACTTCTACCCTGTTTTTAGGGAGATATTGGCATTAGATGTTGAATTGATGGATTCTTCTACGGAGGCTTCGAAAACAAGTCTGAAATCATAGCATGGATTCAAACATAGAGAAAAGATCGGTGGTGACGCCCTTGCTTTCAAAGCCAGGCAAAGTTTTGATGAAGAAGAAGAAGAGGGTCATGGGTTGTGTTGGAGAGCCCAATGCAGATCAACATCATCATCATAATCATAATCACAATCACGGTAAATATAATGGTGGAGGTGTGGGTGGTAACAAGGTGAATTATTCGCCTGATAACAATGGGGATGCTATTTTGAGTAGAGACTTCTCGGTGTCGATGATGCAAAAGAATGGAGGGTATTGTGGAGGTGATAGCAGGCAAAAGGCTAAGCAGATATGGAGGAAACATGTTTTGGTTGTTTTGATTTTGGATTTGGTTGTTTGTGCTGCTTTGTTTGGGATTTGGTTGTGGGTTTGCCGAGGTTTTAAATGCATTGATGGTTGAATTGAAATTATTGAAATATTCTTGTTAATGGTGGTAGTGATTACCTTGCTATGTTAGTCCTCAACTTTGAAGTTGATTGAGGATCCACGACATTGGAGGCACAGGTTGAAGAAGCATATGTAGCTTTGAGTTCTGCTTTGACTTCGGCTGGTAATTCTTATAGTTTCTTTGAAGAACTCTTTGTAACATCAATTTCAAGCAGGTCATGTAGCTTCAATGTGGCATTTCACGTCAATGCACGTCTTTTCTAGTGCTAGCATTGTGTATTTCTCCAACAAGCCAACATATATATAATTGTGCAGGATTTTCCCTTTTGCTTTTAGCTTCCTATGTATTGGCTTTCTTTGATTCAATAACTCTGTAATATGTTTGCAATTTTCCATTACTTTATGTTTCCAGGTTCAAATGCTTTATGCTTGTCATCTTGCTTAAACTTCTAGGTGCGTGCAGCAGATTTGATGCAACTCTTTTGTATATGTATGAATATGATGTGTAAACTGTTTCTGTATTTTAGCCATTTTAATTGATGACAAATGTTCAGATGACATTTCCGTTGTATTAAATACTTGCTTGAAACTATCTTCTTTATTGTTTTTATAGGTGTGTAATCTCATAAAACTACTATTGTGCACTTTATGGCATTGCGGATTGTACATCTCTTAGTTTTTTCTGCTGTCTAGTTTGCGATTGTTGTGCCTATGCTCTTATGAGATACATAAATCTATATGCCATATTTGAATCGAAACCCCTCTTCTGGTTGTAGCTATTGTAACATTTTGATGTTGTTTCACGATTGTGATCATTATCTTTTGAATTATGGAACTTTCAAAAATTTTCTTGCGGAGCTATATATTCTGTTGTTTCAAGGTCTCTCTTTTGTTGGTCTGAGGTGGCCCGGTCATATGTCTTGTATAAATTCCTTATTAGATACCACTATACGTAATTATGTTGGGATTTGTTTGTAACTCTTAACGCATTGCTTAGAATGGCTATTATTCAGTGATGTGGTGATTTTCAGCTTTGAATGAGATGATTTGCTGGTCAGAGTTATGCTTCCATGATTAGTTTTCTTTCTTTCAATTAAAATGGCCTCCCAAATATGGCTTCTTAGTTCTGATTTTCAATTGCTGACACAAAGAAGAAAAGAACACATCGCAAAATACGGCATCACCAAATAAAGCGAACAATGTTCCACTTTCCGAGATGTCAACCTGAAGTTAGAGTTTGTTTGAAGAGGACTTGGATATCATTTTCCCAGATGTCAATCTGAAGCTAGAGTTTCAAGAGGACTTGAATGAATTTCATTAAAATTAGATCTGACCCTTCGAACAAGATCTTGTCTTCGTAAACATTTTCCAATTAATAGTATTCTAAACATGTGTCGTTGGAGGATAGTGTTGGAGTCAATTTTTTGCATGTTGACATCCACAAAGGTCTACAAATGACTTGGCCGTCTGTTTGCAATGCAAATAGAACGAAAAACAAGAAATTAAGGCGATTATCTGAGACTCTGAAACATTTTTTGAAGAATCCTGTCCAGGAATCCACCAAATAATTGTCCCATCACCTGTCCCTTCAAATGATGACTGTTGTCACGGGCTTAGAGTTTTAGCGCAGGGACTTCACCAGTGCGACACCTCAGGACTTACGAATACCCGATGTTCAGCCTTTATCCGTCTCCAATGCTTACTGGTTTCGCCCTCTCATGGGCTCATCAGGGGAGCGGAGACAGCTCCCGACCAGTGTGGTGTCTAGATGGCACACAGACCCGTCATAGTCAAGTCTCAGACCAGCGACAAACTCCGCAAACTCAATTGGGTCGGCCTCAAGACAAGCGCAACACCTACAGCACATACTCACACCTTCCGCTGCTCCGCAACCCACACTTTAGCTCACCAGCAAGCATTTCGCACATCCTGCGTTGTCACGACAGTTCGGTCGTGACACTGTGCATTTGTGTTGACTTGTTAAAAAATCAAAGTCAAAAGTTTCGTTCATGATTTAATTTTATATTTTTTATCCATCCAAAAAAATGACTTAATTTTTTATTTTATTATCAAATTAACATTGACAAAATTATCAACTATTTTCAATAAAATCAATGACATGTATCGTTTTATCCAAATGTCTAAACATGTGTGTTAAAAATTGATTCAAAGTTAAAAGAACTTATCAGGCGCTAGTCAAGATTTTCTGCATATTTCTCTAGTTTTTAATTAGTCAAAGATTAAAAAATAAAATTTGATATAGTTGAGTATTTGTAGTGCTATATAAAAAGTTTCTTTCATTACTGAAATTTTATATAGTGTGGCTCATTTTATTTAGAGATAATTACATTGTAGTCATCATTGTTCAACTTTCCGTATATTCTTATTTTATGGGATATTTTTTTCTTAATTTTGAACCCTCAATTTACAATTCCTACAACCCTTATTCTTGGTTCATACTAATTAAAGTGTTATTTAGTCCTCAATTTTTTTCCTTCTCATTTATTAAAGTTGTTTTTTCTCTCCACACTCTCTCTCCCTCCCTCCTTCCTCTCCCTCGTCTTTACCATCTCCGCCTCATCTTCATCCATCTCTACCTCTTCTCTATCATTTCCCTTCCTTCTAACTTTCTCCCTCGCCTCATTCTCCCTCGCATCTGGTGGCTCTAATCTTCCTTTGTCCGCCTCAAATCTCCACCTCAGCCTTGCGTAGTTGTCGTTGCTGGTTGAGAACGAATGGGCAGCTAGATCCAATTGCTTGTGGCGGCGGCAGCTAGATCTAGCCGTTGGAGCTGCTGCTAGGGTTTCTGAAACCATAGTCGTGTGCTATTTCTTTTTTTATATATATTTTTTCATATTGTTTTGATAAAATATTTTTTAAATATTAACAATTTTTTTAAAAAAATTCAGAAATATTAAAGGTTACAAAGGTTATAATTTTTTTTTAAAACATAGTTGAAAGTTTTCAAAATTAAGATATAGTTAGATGTTGTTGGAAAAAGCGGTTTGCCCATGACGAGTAAACCAAACTCGGCCGGTCAAGGTGTGAACCGAGACGATGGACCGAGACCAATTGGCGAACCTAATTAAGATGGGCCCATAAGGCCATATGCTAAGCCCATTGGGCTCAATCCCATTTAAGGACTTATAAATATGAGTGGGGAAAGAAAAGAAAATGAGAGAAAAAATAAAAGAAAGAAGAAGAAAAAAAAGCAGGGAGGGAGAAAACTTTTCTCCCCTCCCTCATCCTTCCATCCATCTTCCTTTTTCTATCTCCTTCCTCCATCATTCATTGTTTGTCGATCCTGATCCAAAGTGGCATCTAGGCTGCGAAACAGACGAGCACTCTTGTTGATAATCCGACCGTGGTTTGCTCACGAGACCAACATAGTCTCGATCTTGACCTTTGTCTTCCGCTGCTGGTTGGGTTGAGTTTCTGCAGGAATCGAGGTAGGTAACTCGAACCTACTATTATATATTGTTTATTTGTTAAACCGGTAGCTAGATTCTTTCAGTGGTATCAGAGCGCAGAACGAATTTTGGATTATGATTCAAAATTCTTGTTGGTCTCTGTCTATAATATCTACCGTGAATTTATTATATTCAACTTTTTGTTTCGAACGACGTTTTTGGTTTGAGTCTTTCCATAGCAAAAAATTGAAAGTTGGATTTTTGAAATTCTGATAAAATATTTGAGATCAACGACCTCAAAAATATTAGTTGCCCAAATTTCGTTGCGAAATTCTATCGGAATGGTCGTCAAATCGACGAAAACCCGATCAAAAAATACCGAGTGAGAAACTTACAGATGAATTTTCATATGATAACGTGGCGAGTTATGATTTCTCCATACGGCCCACTCAGAATGCGACACTTGGCGGAGCAATAACTTCAGTCAAAGTTGACCGAGATCTGAACTACTCATCGAACGACTCCTGTCACCTCGAACTATGTGAACCCATTGTCGGCAACCAATTACTGCCTGACACGTGTCATATGTTACATGGCCTAATCAGAAGTCAACACGTGGAGAATGCTTTCGGAAGAATTTTTGGATAGACACGCCACGTGACAACCACGTCACCATAACATGTGGCACTACAACCACATGTCACACACGTCACGATGACACGTGTCATCCACGTAATCAGATTTTGGACCAATGAAATTGTGGCACATGTAATCATGACACGTGTCTCCACGTGACTGCAACACGTGGCGACATTCTGGAGTCGCACGTGTATTTCATGCTCGGCAAGTGATCGCTCGTGGGATAGACAGGTGGTGCGTATCGGTACGTGACACGTGTCCTGACCTCCAAATTTTGTAAAATAATCTACAGATTTAAAATTTAGATTTTTTTTGGAATTTTTGACATATTTTTCACAATTCTTTGAGTTCCAAAACTATTTTTTCTAAATTTTTTGATTATTAAAAGTAGTTTAATATTTGTGAAAAATGTGTTTTCTGCCAAAAATTATTTTAGAAATTATTTTTCAAAATAATTGATTTAAAAACATGCAAATATGGTTCTCATTTAGATAATTGAAATAATATATCAATTATTTGGAGAATACGCGAGTGCGTATATACCGATTTTATTTGTAATTTATTACGAATATACGAATGAGGTAAAATCATGTTGCATTGAACATAGTGCGAATTAAGGGAGAATTTACACGACTCCCAAAATGAGTATTTTGGAATTATGGAGGTTGTAAAAAGAATAAAATAATTGTACATAAGTGTGCATAAGTGATGAAAGTTTGCTTGCTTCATAAGATATTATGATTCTCATCACCAATATTGGTTAAAGGTATTGGTCCACACTAGAATTTCATGGAAACATGATTTCCTAATTATCTTGAAAAGATACTTGGAGATTCTAAAAAATAAAAACATTTTGACATTGGTATGTCCAATATTAAACTATGATCGCGAAGAAAGATCATGAGAAGTGGTAGATTCACTTTAAGGTCGTTTGATTTATAGAATTCTTTGAAAAATTGGTACAACCACTTTTGAATTCTATTCTTACATATTGGATTGTGGTCCATCATGTATCCAAATTGGTAGGTATAAGTTTAGCGCTATATGTGTTTAGAATTATATTGGGGATATTTAAGTATTATTCGTGTGTTAATGCTAACCAATATTAATGTACGTGTATTAACATTGAAATTGATTGTTTGGATATCATGTTGGTTCAATAAATGATATTGATTTCATTTAATTTTTTTGGCTTATTGTTATGTTGATTTGTCTTAATTTAATATGCATTATTTTATATGCTGAATATATTGTTCAATTATTGAGTTTGTTTAAATAATTGAGATGACCAACATGGATTCCCCTAAATCAAGTGGACTTTAAAAGTGAATCCAAATAATTATTATTTATTGTATATAAAATTAAATATAATATAGTTAATTATTAAGACCGAGATGGTAAATGTGCACCTAGTGTACATTTCGATTCAAAACTTAATAAGAGGCTATGCTAGTTTAATTTTGGTTGGATAGTAAATATATGTGTATTGCTAAGACTTACTTTTGTGCAATTATGTCTTTTTGTTTGTCATATTATTTGTGATATTCACTCCTTGTAAAGACTATTGATGCCGAGCCATACGAGCACATTTGTTGAGATTGGGCGGCAACAATCGTAAATCCTAGATTATGAGAATCTAACGTGTACTCTGAGAGCAAAAGTCTGTGTCTTTTGAACTTGGCTAAGGATGAATTCAAGGAGGAGTAGTATACCACTCAATATATTTATGGACTGTAATGTCTATAGAAGTGAAAGTAAGAAAATTCCACTATGTCCATCATCTTATAAGTACAAAGGATGATGAAATCACTTTCGCTGGTTTTTACAAGTATCGAGGTGCAATAATTTTGGAAATTACATTTAAGGAATAGTTAGTTAGAGTGACACTAACTAAGCTCGTGATCTTTGACCATCAACACTGATACTTGTTACAACTATCCTAATCATGTAAGTAAATGTATAAAGCCTATATGATTAGAGAGCCAGTGATATTGGTCATAAATTGATCAAAGACGAGGTCCAAAGTTTTTTTCCCACTTCTTTTCTACAAGTTAGGAGCAAATCGAACTGCACATAACCCACGCTAATCTCAAACGTGAGATTTTAAGAAATTCGATAACGTCTTATTCTATTGGAGAAATTCCAATATAAAAGCAAGGAAAAAGGTTTAAGAACCTTAAGTCCTTAAGAAGTGGAGATTAAACAGAATTTTTTAAGGAAATCCTTGAACATGAATAATGCCAACATTTTGTGTGTAAAATGTTCACTACCAAAGACGCACAATATGTGAGACGATGCATCTTTGAGGGTATGTTGCTCAAACTCACACAAGTAAGAAAAATTACATTGTTCAATGTTCTCTAATAAATTTCATCGTTAGTAGATGGTTAATTCAAATTTTAGGATCCTCACAATGAAGTTATGTCATAATTTCATTCAATACCAACTAGTTCCAAGAAGGAACAAGTTGAGCATGCAAGGAATAACTCGAAAGTAGGAGTTTAAGGATTTGGCATGTGCGAATTTGTTTTGTGCAAAAACTGAAACCTTTCTTGCATTAACTTTTGTCGTAAATGTATTGAAGTTTGCCTTCATTCTTTATTCTAACAATAACGTCATTTGGTAGACTATGTTTTGAGTGAGAGGCTACTTTAGAAGTAAAATTGGTTTTTTAGTTAAAGTAAATGACCTAACTATTAAAAGTTCTAGTTTCATTCGTTGTCACTTCACGTAATCACGAGAGATTATGTGAAGTTAATGAACGTAACACAACCACTTTGACAAAATCGAGTTCATCGATTAGCTCAAGTGGGAGTATTAGACAATTGTGTAAGTTCAAGTTGTCTAATT
>CAODLS011112796.1:0-11246 GCA_948243855.1 Flueggea neowawraea | reverse complement strand
TAAAATATTTAATATCTTGATCAATATTTATTTTTTTATTAAGAAAATAAATAAATATAGAAATAAATCTTATTAGAACTTTGATATTAATTTTTATATTTTTATATATTTTGTAATTTAAAATAGAGTAATATATTCCAGCACAACGTCCGAGAGTAAAACTAGTTTATATAAATAATGAAAGTTGAGCAATTTTTTAGAATGTTATTCCAGGACAACGTCCGAGAGTAAAACTAGTTTATATAAATAATGAAAGTTGAGCAATTTTTTAGAATGTAAAAAGGCATCTTGTAATAGATTTCAAAATAATTAAAATTCAAATATGCTGTGAAGGAAAATGAGCTACTGGACGGACACGGAGAGTTACATGGGCATGTAAGAGATCATGGGATACTTTGGAAGCCGAAAGGAGCACGGCCTTGGCCACGGCCGTGTCCCAACCCGTGTAGTTTCTGGGTTTGTTTTGTGTCATTACACGGTCACGAGTTTTGCCCGTGTCTTGAAGATTTTGTCCATTTTTGCCTGTGTCTTAGTTCTGACGGGTTTTAGGGTTTTTCTTGTTTATTTTGGCTTTTATTCTTTGTAAACTAAATAAGGGGGACTTGGAAACATCTTGGGGTGCCTTTGGCCATGATTTTGAACGTCGTTGTAAGCCTTTATGCTCATTTTTTACTCTGAATAGTAGAATTACTTGTGCTCTGCCCCTGAACATAAATCAGTGATTGATCGAACCATGTAAATCTTATATTTTTGTATGATTACTCTTTATTTACGTATTTTTTTCTATCATTTGATTTTTTGACAAGTAACCAACAAAGAAAAAGTTGGGGTAATTGCCGTACCAAAGAAAAGGAAACAGAAACGTGCATTATTTAATGTCTTAGAATTTGAACAAATCTCTTAACTGAAATCACTTTTTCAAATTGTTTCAGTATTTCAATAACTTGAGAGAGATAATTTCATCCAGACGTATTTTTTTAAAATAAAAAAAAAATCAATCCAGAGTCGACACTAGCCGGCAAATCCAAAACAGTTGTAGTATGTACATAATTTTGATTTAGAAAAAAAAGATTTCTAAGAACAGAGTTGACATTTAATAAATTAATCAAAAAAATAAAAAAGAAGGCAAATTGGAGTCTTTGCCGTGTCCTTCACTCCTCATCCCTTTCCTTCTCATTGCACACTCATTTTTCCTCAGCTTTCTCCACCTCCCTCTCCATGCACATACATATATATCCACACCGATGCTCTCTTTTCTCAGTGAAAAACACCACCAACCCTCATTTTCTCTAAAACCCTATTCCTTTTTCTCCTTTCAAACTCACATTGCAACATCTTCAACATTTTCATGGCTTCTTTTCAATCCAAACACGCCCTTTCTTTCAGCCACACCTTCTTTCTTCTCTTTATTGCTTCTCTTCTCTTGTTCAGTTCTTGCTCTGCCTCTAGACCTGGCCTCATGTTACTCACGGTCACGGAGGAGAAGAAAATTCCGGCGGAATCCCAAGTTGCGAAGCTTCACCGGAGATTGTACGAGACGGGTTTTATCCACAAGAACCAGATGTTCAATTTCTTGCCGAAAGGTGCACCCATACCGCCTTCCGGTCCGTCCAAGAGGCACAACTCTGTCCACAATTAGAAACTATATAGTCTAGTCCCTTTTTTTGATAATTATAGTCAGTACACTTTGTTTCTTTTGTTCTTTTTTCCCCCCCTCAAAATTGTATTAATTGGAAGGGTTTTGTTTTTTGTTTTGGGTTTATTGTATAGGTTTAATAAATAGGAGATGATTTATTTGTTAACATATTCATTTTCGAATCATCGATAGGGAAATTTTTATACTTTGTTTCCTCTGTTTTTGTTTTCTATTTACTTACATATGATCAATGAAATGATGATAAATAGATGAAATTTTATTATGAGAGTCCAGTCTTCCTCTGGGTTTGAAATTTTTAATTTATTAATGCAAGTTTTCATGATTTATCGGTCAATTTGATGATGTTAATTGTGACTTTTTTTGTGCATCTCTCTGCCTCTCAATTTTGACTTTGGCGAGTGAAAAAAGACAGAATTTGGATGTACTAAGTTTTGGTTACTGTAGAGAAGAAGTCCAATAACGTAACCGAAAGCTATTCAACGTGTTGTGGCTTCGTTTTAGACTTAGACTGCCCACGTACTCCTTTCTTTCACTTGCCTTGCAATCACAGGCACATTCCTTCCCTTGAATGCAATTTGTTTAAGATAACTAAAATTAGGCGTTCATTAAAAAATGCTACGCCATATAAGCGCCCACGCAAAACTAGAACAATATAAGAGAATTTTTATGGTCTATTTGCATTTTTTTTTCTCAAGAGATAGAATGTGGACGGAAGTTCAAATTAATTATTTTATCTCCTACCTCCACCAAAGTTCGAACCTAGAATGTCTAACTGTAAACGTTAATTAATTACCGTAAGCTCAACCCCTTAGGGCTATTTGCATTATTTTTAACATATGAAAGAGAAGAACAAAATTAACGGAGTTTATAGTAGACACGAATAGAATTAGTAAGATAGACATGAACTGTAAAACATAAATATACTTTGTGAACTTTTTGAGCGACTAGAGTTGTGAATTAGTTTTATAGATAAATAAATTAATAAGGATGAGAATTATTTAATCATAATAATGTAATGACAATTGACAATATTGAAATGCTTGCGTCTGAAGTATTGTAAAATAAAAATGTCTCGTGCAAGGAATTTATATCTAAAATAGAGTTTAACTCTAACACATCACCATAGTCCAAATGTGTTGGCCCCTGCCTTATTTTGTCACCTCCAATGTACCATATTATATAATTTAATTTCTAACTAACACAAATTAAATTAAGCACTAGATGTGACAGTAATCGAATTCAATGCCGTCCTTGAATGTTTCCATAATCCGAAATGACAAGTGAATGGCATTGACAACATGCCAATTCATGTATATGATCAAAAAAGGAAAATAATATTTGATTATATTAAAAGTTCGTTATTAAATTTAACATGTAATGAAAAATCGACTTGTGAAGAGAATACGAGGAAGAAATACATTAATAATGTTTATTTGTGGTACATTATTTTGACAAGTCATTTTATTTATTTTCATTTAAAATTGAATTCTCAAATTTTTAGTATTGAAATTGACTCTATCACCAATTAGTAACAAATTTATTAGTTATTATTTGTAATAGATTAAATAGTAAAATATATAAGTGGATAATAAATTGATAATTTTAGTTAGGTAAAAAAGTTGATCAAATAATATATTTTTTTGTAAGTTAAAATAACAATATACAAGTTTACATATTTAAAGCAAACACTGAATCGGACAATTTTTTTTACAACTGAACGAATTAAAGCAAACAACTTGTTAAAAAACATTAAGGCCAAGAATTCAGCGACAAAAAGAAATAAAATACATCAAACCTTAAACTTGTGTATCCTACTTGCGCGTACAATTAATGGTAGCCATAGACTGGCATCGTAAAATGAATTTAAAGAATGCTTCAATAATATTTCTGTTTATTAGGCGGACTTTTGGATTGTGTTCTGTAAAGTTGTGGATCTAAATTTCATTCTTGCATGTATAATATAATGGTAGCCAATTTTGTCAATGCCTTGCACACATTTAAGCTTTGAAGTTTCAACTGCTGAGTACAACGAGACAAACTGCACATTATTTGTATTATTTTATTTTGGATTTCTAAGCCTTTTTCCTCACTTATCTACAATTTATCCAATCACAATGTTTTCCCATTTTGGTACTTAATTAGTCTTCCAGTTGTAATTTGTTAGGAAAAATCCACAAGGCATTTGTTTCTCGCCAATTGTCTTAATTCGATTTATGAGATCGGTGGATTGTGTGTGCATATCTCTCCTTCATATAATTATATATCTTTTTATTTGAAATTATATGAAAAATATCTATGGTTGAGTAAAGTTTTTCTACAATTTTTATACCTATTCATGCTATATTATAACAATATGTTTTTTAAATTATAAAATACTCTTTAAAATGTATATCAAAAGAGTAGTTCTATCATCTTTGTTTTTTTTTTCCTAGTCACTAGGCAATACAGGAAGATATACTATCTTTTGCACTAACATTTTTTATCTCCTTTCAACAGTGAGAATTGATTTAAAATTAATTTAACGGTTACAAAAGTACTAACACATAAAAAAATACATGTGCAATACAACTATTTTTTAATATTTTAGTATTTCTGTAAGCTCAGATTAATTTAAAATTTATCTTCACCATTGAAAATATGTAAAACATATAAGTGCAAAAGGACCATAGCTCATCCCTAGACAATATTCTTCAAAATTATATATATATATATATAAAGAGAGATTGAGCTGTTAGTTACTTGCAACATCCATATAGTTCTTCTATCTTGAGGTAAGTATTATGAGCATAAACAATTTTGAAAAGCTGTTGTCAGGGTTCTCCGTTAACTAATTCTAAATATTATCTTTCAATCTAAATATAGCACTCTTAATACGAATGAATTGTTCAGTTGCCATGTTAAATGATCTTCATAGTTTTAGATGTTGAATCTTTATGTCATTCGGAGTCAAAATTCGCAAAGAGAAAAGGTGGGTGACGTAGCTTTTTTTTTTTCTTTTCTAGCATTGATTACCACCAAACTTCAAACTCATTAAGTGAAAACTTATACTATTAAAAACTTATTAGTGAGTGTTGACTAATTTAATTTGAGAATTGTGAGGCTTTTGACTTTATTAGATTAAACACAACAATTGGTTAAAAAATTAAAACAAAAAAAATGCATTGAAGGGTTCCATAAATAGTTAGCGCAAGAAGTGGCAAATGCTGAAATTTCGATTCAGACAAAATGGCTGTGCGTTCTTGCAAAAATGGCTTCATTGGATTGTGTGCATACTTTCAAAGATTTAAAGCAAAATCCAGATCTCAATGGAAAATGCCACAAAAATTGCCCAGTGATTTACAATTATATTCCCGATTAGTAGCAATGTTTGCTGTTACCCAAAATTAATCACGTACAACTTGGCAGTAATGATCACGTTTTTTTCGATATAACTTTTGTATTTGACAAGTAAATTTTGACTGGAGTTCCATTCTCATTTTGGTAATGAGAATTTTTGTTTTAAGGAATATTGATACTGAATATTATTATTTAAGTTGCATCATTCGATTTGTTTTTCATTATATAATCTATTAATTTTAAACGTAACTTATTAATTTCAATTGTTTTTTTATGGCGAGTTTTTGTTTTTCATGTATGGGGAGTTATTTTTGGCAATGCTCAACTCTTGGGTCGTTTCACATCACATCAGTGAAGTTATTAACCTTTATCATTATTGATGAAGGAATTGATCATTAGGAATGATTTGATGAATTGACTTTTTCTTCTTCACGTGGATTCTCGTATGTAGAATTTAGTTTTAAGAAGTCAGGACGGGTGACCGACCTTAATTACAAGTAATAAATTGACAGCAATGGAAACTCAGGGTAATCGTGATTTTAGGAAAATAGGGAGCCATAATATGCGCCAAGTGGTCTGAGATGTCTACTTACAAAAAGTCCGACGAAGCTAATTAATGTTAATCACATGATATTAATGTTAATTACATGTGAGCTACAACATGACTAAACAAATGCATGTTGCATGATCTCGAAAGTTCATTTACATATGGCTATATGGCACCTGTAAAAATTAGTTTTTTAGGTTCATTTTTGTGAAAATAAGAATGTTTGATCTTATTGACCTTGCCCATGAAGCATGTTTTTCACTTTTGAATTGTTATATATCCAGTTTTAGATTCTCGGGAAAAGTTTGTGTTTCCTTCCTAATTAAAAACAGCACGATGAGAGGGAGGTCCAAGGAAATATTAATATTATTTTAACTTCATCCTCACTATTTATCGGCCTTTTCTTTTAAGATTGTATTCTTGAATTAGTATGTGCTTGGTTTTTACCATATTTTATTTAAAATTACGCTGCTATTTTTATTTTTCTATTATATAAGTTGCTAATTGGATGATTTATTTTTATTCAATTTATAAAAAAACAGTTTTGTTATTGTCTTAAATCAACAAGGGTCTTAAAAATGGTGAAGATAAACTTGAATAGTTAACAATTCAAACGATACCTCGTGATTTACAAACATAACAAGAATTAGGTCGGGTTTCTCCTTGAAGGAATTCGACTGTCAAATCAATAGAGAATTTGTGAGATATTGTTGTGAGTTTAGGAGTGATTAAAATATGCCTTTGCAAATAGTTTTAGTGTCTATAAATAAAGGAATGGCGAGTAAATGGTTTTCCATGCAAGGTTTTTATAACGTTTGACTTGCTATGACTTCTTGTAATGATTGCTTAGGTTTATATGGGTTTGATGGGTTTGTGGACTGTCTTATCAATTACTTCTGGCTCTTTTTTTTTGGATTTTCCAAAAAAAAAGTGCAAAGGGTATGGCATGTCTTGGGTTCTTCTTTATTGATGTGAATCGAATGCATTGCACATTTCTGAGTTGTTTAAAAATAATAGGAGTTGGTATTCTTTGAAATTATTTTTTTAAAACAAGGAGTGACACTATAATTCCCAAGGAATTCGGGGACTGATATTGATATTTAACGAATTATCATCGAGTTACTTAATGGTTGGCGCTTCGCAACTTGGGACTGTCTTTCCAAACTATTTCGTTTCTATTTTGGATCCCATTTGATTCAATTTGAATTCTAATTTCATTCAATTGCAATTTACTTGTGTTGTAGATCATGTTTTTTAAAGATCATGCATTAGATCCACCTACTAAGATATTATCTACTTTGGACTTATAGATCATCACGATTTTATTTTTAAAAAGACGTTTCAGTGGTTTGAGAAATAAAAATATTAAAAAACGACACTTAGTCTCGATCTATAGGCAATATGGAAATATGATATTATAATAGCCTCCTAATCGAGGCTAAAGGCTTGAAAATACAGCTTTTAGCTTGACACAATTTTTTACTAGAGTTCTCACAAACGACACCAATTATTGTGAACCATGTTCCTCAACGATCACGCTCTAGACTTACCCATTAAAGTATTGTTCGTTTTGGACTCATGAGTCCTCCAGATTTTATCACTAAAAAGACATTTCAATGGTTTAATAGAGAAAGGTGCTAATAAGGGATCTTTGCCTCGACTTTTAGTCTTAGACAATATAAAAGCATAATACTACGAGTTTCTTTAATAAAAAAATTCGTACTAACTTATTAGTTAGAAAACAATAGGAAATCATGCAATTATTTTGAAATAATATAATTTTTTATAGTTATTTTCCATGAGATTTATACCAAAAACTAAGGTACGATTTAAAGCAAGTTCATTCTCACTAAAAAAAGAGTTTAAATAGTGGAATCCGGTAGATTTATTATTACAGAATCTCAAACATTTTTCTTTCTTTTTCAGATTAGCGTTTTTAACCCTTAGAAACATCACCATGCCAAATTGTTCAATATGAAAGTTCAACATTAAATTGACCCTTTTACTTTATCTTTTAATTTTACGAGGGCAAAAAGGTCAACGAGGATATTAGGTCTTTCATGAATGATCATCAATGGCCTAGATTTTTTTTAATACATTGACTCTTACTCAAAATCAAACACTCAATTATTTTGTATTAAAATGAATTATAAATCTATTGATGACAGTGTAGATTACCATAATCAACTTCTAATCGTAGATTTTCAAGAGAAATGTTAAAAATAAAAAAAATTGAGATGCCCAATCCTTTGAACAATTGCATTTCTAATGTGCAAATTGACATGCATACACATGTCTACAAACTTTCTTTTAGGTGAATGATTTTTGGATCAAAACAATGAACATTTCATGAATTATGTTAAAGTTGTTGGGCTTTTGAGTACTTTCCTATGTGAAAAAAAATCCAAAATTTTGAGGCCCATATTCATCTAGCTCATTAGGGCTTGTTCTTATGTTTCCAGCAGCCACATAGGAGTTTCATAGAGTCATTTGTGTGGAGCCACTAAAGGAACAAAAAGAGAGAGAGAGAGAGAGAGAAAGAGAGAGAATTTTCTACTCTAGGATCCAACTCGTCCAGCATGTTTCAGTTGACTTTTTAAGGTCCATTTGTGGCCTGATCGTCATGATTTTGGGTGGATTTTTTCATCTCTTTGTGTGCTTGAATCTGAATAGTTGAGATTGGATTTTGACGATTGGTGTCTGAGTTAGAGTGTCAAGAACAGCAGCTATCTGGGTTTATGAACAACACTGACAAGTTTGATCATTCAACAAGTTTAAAAGGCTTCCCATGGTCTGATTGGGCTGAGTTTTGGTCAGTATTTGAAGGACATTTGGAACTTAATTTTGAATAGTGGAGATTGGTTTTAGAGGTCGGGAAGATTGTCTTTTGCTGGAAGAACTGGAGCCCTTTGTTTGTTCTTTTTACTCTTAACTTGTTACTTTTGTTTATTGGAGTTGTGGCTCTGTTTATTAATGCTTGTAGCACTTGTTGGCTTGTGTTGTTGCTGTAAACAATGTTGATTATAGTGCAGCCTTTTTATTTGGACCGGAGAGAGGTTCCGTGGTTTTTATCCTTCGTTTTAAATGAGTTTTCCACGTTAAAAATTGTCATGCTTGTTTTGTGTGATTGTTGTAATTTAATTTGTGTTATTTGGACTGTTCTATATTTGCTCCTCTTGTTCAGTCAAGTGGGAAAGGAATTCATATATTTGCCCCCCTTTTGCAACATGTGGTATCAGAGCTTTGGCTCTTTAGGTGTTTTGGTTGATTGAATGATGGAGGTGAATTTAAATAGAATGGTTCTTTTGGATGGCACAAAATTATCACAAGTGGAAAGAGAAGATGAAGGATCTTCTTTTTATAAATAAATTACACTTACCGATTTTTGCAACTCAGTAACCTGATGGTATAAGTGATGAAGAGTGAAAATTTGAGCACGAACAAGTTTATGACACTATTTGACAATGGGTGAAAGTCAATGTGTTGAATCACATTGCGAATCAAACTAATGCTCCTAGCTTGTTGAAAAAGCTTGAATCTTTGTATGCTTCAAAGATAGGTAACAACAAGTTGTTTCTACTTAAACATGCTATGAATCTAACATACAAAGAGGGGTGCTCCATATCTAATCACTTGAATGACTTTCAAGGGTGTTTTGATCAGTTGTTTAGTATGGGTGTAAAGTTTGAGGATGAGATTCTTAGGCTTTGGTTGCTTAATACTCTTTCTGATTCATGGGAGACTTTTCGGGTTACTTTGATGAACTCGGCTCTTAATGATGTTGTGACCATGCAAATGGTGAAGAGTGGTGTCTTAAATAAGGAAGTGATGAGAAAAACTCAGGGGACTTCGACTTCACATTCTAAGGTTTTGGTTATAGAAAATATGGGGAGAAGTAAAACCAACAATCAAGATCAAAATAAAAGCAACAGTAGAAGCAAGTCAAAGGGAAAATACAAAAACTTTGAGTGAAACTACTGTCACAAAAAGGGGCACATCAAGAAATATTGCTTCAAGTAGAAGAAAGAAAACAAGGGTAAAAACAAGTAAGGGAATAAAGGAAATGATAAAAATGATGATCATGTTGCCACTGCCACTCAGACGATCTTGTTGTTGTGTATGGTAAAGGTGGAATTAATCTTGCTTGTGAAGAGACCACTTGGATAGTTGACAGTGGTGTTGCCTTTCATGTTACATTAAGAAAGGAGTTCTTCACATCTTACACTCTAGGTGATTTTAGAGTCTTAAAGATGGGTAATGATGGATTGTCTAAGGTAGTTGGTACTAGAGATGTTTGCTTAGAAACTGGCAATGGTGTGAGATTAGTGCTCAAGGATGTGAGACATGTACCAAATATTTGGTTACACTTGATCCCTGCATGTAAACTTTATGATGATGGATATTCTAGCACCTTTTATGATGGTCATTGAAAATTGACCAAGGGTTCCCTAGTTGTGGCGCGAGGTAAGAAGTCTTCTAACTTATACTAGTTACAAGTTTCAATTAATACTAATTTCATTAATGCAGTTAAGAGCAGTAGTGCTTCAAAGCTATGGCATAGGAGGTTGAGCCACATTAGTGAGAAGGGAATTGACTGTTTAACAAAGAATAATTTACTTTCGGGTCTAAAAGGAGCAAGACTTGAAAAGTGTGCTCATTGTTTGGATGGGAAACAAAGAAGGGGTTCCTTTAAGTATCACCCATCTTCTAGAAAGAAGGATGTTCTTGATTTGGTGTACTCCGATGTTTGTGGTCTATTAAAGGTAAAGTCTTTTAGTGTTGGGCTTTACTTTGTGACATTAATTGATGATCAGTCTAGGAAAATTTGGGTCCGTGTTTTGAAATCCAAAGATTCAGGTTCTTGATACTTTTAAAGAATTTCACTTCTGTTGTAAGAGAAACAGGGAAGAAGCTAAAGTGCATCTGAACTAATAATGGTGGTGAATATTGTGGGATTTTTTATGCTTATTGTAGAGAGCAGGGAATTAAGCATTAGATGACACCTCCTAAGACTCCTCAGTTAAATGGCTTGACATAGAGGATGAACAAGACTTTGGTGGAGAGAGTCAGATGTGTGCTCCCAAAAGCAAACTTGTCGAAGTCTTATTGGGGTGAGGCTCTTTATATTGTTACACATGTTATTAATCTAACCCCCTTGTTGCTTTGTAGGATGATGTTCCTAATAGGGTGTGGTATGGTAGAGAAGTTATCTAAGATCACCTACGAGTTTTTGGCTACAAATACTTTATACATGTGCCTAATGATGAAAGGTCTAAGCTTGATGCTAAGACAAGACAATGTATTTTCCTTAGCTATGGCCAAGATGAGTTTGGGTATCAATATTATGATCCATTTGAGAAGAAACTTGTTAGAAGTTGTGATGTGGTGTTTGTTAAAGATGAAACCATTAAAGGCATTAACAAAGCAGAGAAGTCAGAGTCACAGGCTGGTGGTGGCTTAATTGATTTGGATCATATTCTTATAGGTGAGCCTAATGCAGTGGATGTTGAGAATCCAAATGTTGTGCAGGGTGAATCTCAGGATGATGGTGAGCACGAAGCTGTAGAAGTAGATGCTCCGGTTGAGCAACCTAAAAATGCACTTAGGCGGTCTACCAGAGACCGAAAGCTTTCCACTCGGTATCCACTTAGTGAGTACATACTCTTGACAGATGGAATGAACCTGAATGTTATCAGAAGGCTATTG
>CAODLS011112762.1:0-11585 GCA_948243855.1 Flueggea neowawraea | reverse complement strand
ATTAAAACTATTAAATACGATAGTAGGTACTATATGCTGAATTTTACTAATTAAAGCTAAGAATATTAAATTTCTTAAAGTAATTATACGTGGGTTCAATGTTATAATAAGGAGTGACAGCTTAATAATCTATAGTCGTCTAATATCATGTGACAAATTACAAATAAAATAAACTAAATCCAAACAAACGCCGTTCATAAAGGAATCACAAACAAGCGTTAATTAATAAAAAAACCCACAAAACTTCCCAATTGGGTTTAAATTATTCAAAGAACCACAAAAAATTATAATTAAAAATGTCATTATTAAGGGGCTTGACTGCTTTGATGGGTCAAAAACAATAAAGGTCAAAAAGATGTCACACGGAATCTGCTCCTTCCTCAACGCCACCGCCTGTGATGCCTCACTATCAGACTAATCGCCCGTATCTTTTTGTTTTTCCCATCATACCCTCCGTTGATCAGCTTTATTGCATCTACACAAAAATAGAAGCACCCTTTTTATTTATTGTTTACAAAATTAATCATTAAAAAAGGAGAAGAGTCTCAGAAAAATAAAAATCGGAAAGAGGTGGCAAGATCTTCCATGAAAGATACCTTGGAAAATATTGCATTTTTTGTCCGTACGATTCAAAGTACCCAAAACCCACAAGTTCTTTTCACCTCTTCAGTTCACGAGTTACCGTTACTCGCTCTTTCTAAATTTCCGGGCAGAGAAAGACGAGAAGTTTGGGAGAGATAGAGATGTTGGAAGTGAGAGATGGAGAAAGTTGTTGCTTTCCAGATGAAGTGGCTGCAGTCAATATCGTTCTTGCTTCTGTTGATTGTGTAATTGCTTTTTTTGCATTCTATCAGGTTCGGTTCCTCTTTTCTTAGTTTCTTGAGGCTCTTTTCTGTGATGATGTTTGGGATCATAGGTTTGTGTTTTGAGGATAATGAGGAATGTAGGTACGGATTTTTTGTAATTGCAGAATTGATGCTTCGATGATTGATCTGTGTAACAATTTAGCTTTGATGAATTGGGTAGTTTTGAAGTGAATATCTTTTATTCATGTCCATGTTTAAAAGGGAGGCTTTTGCGGGTTTATTTGCTTTTGGTGAAGCTCTGTCAGTTTGGTCGATTGGTATGTCTGTTATTTTTTTTGGAGGGTGAGGTGGTAGATGGTGTTGTTGAATGGTAATGTCGGGTGAAAATACGAAGTATCTTGTGTGTTTTAACATTTTATCGTGTTTTTTAAATGAAGATGCGTTCCTGTTTGAGCCCATAAAGTTAGATTGGATAGATAGAATGGCTGAGAAATCATGAGTTTAACTAGTAAATTTATGCGTTTTTGTGATTTGAGAACATGTAAGTTAGAGCATCTTGTTTACGTAATGTATTTGGTTATATTAACATTTAGCCGGGGTTGTCATTTGTATACTTAAGGGGAGCATTTGTTGACATTTAATTTTATAATTCTATTCATGGTATCTGCTCAAGATGCTGTATCTTTTTACCTCTTTCATTTTTGGATAATCTGATTTTGTTCATTGTTTATAAATCTTGAACAAAATTTTTTGATCGAGCATGGATTTTCCATCTCTTGTGAACTATCATTGCACCCTGTTGGATAGTTTATTGAGAACCTAATTTGAGCATTGATTGATTACTGGAATTGAAGCAAAGCTTAATGTAGCATAAGCTGAGTTGCACCACATTTATTCTTGGTTCATTAATGTGTCCGACTTGATTTATGACACAATGTTTATTTACAAAGAGTTTATTGGCTTAGTAGTTCTTCTAATAATATAAACAAAATGGTTTTAAAAGTATACTTGTGTCTGACATAATTCATGACACAATGTTCGGTTTGCAAAGAGTTTATTGGCTTAGGAAGTTCATCTAATAATCTAAACCAAATGGTTTTAAAAGTATACTCGTTATGTAAATTTCTCTGAGCTTTCATTTTTGTGATGTTTTGACATGACTGTAAGGGTTTCCTTTTGTTTCGCCTTCCAGCTAGTAAGGATTCATTCGAGAAATTCACAACTTGGCTGGACTCGACAAAAGGTAAGTACTGCATGAATTTATTCTGTCCAATTCCAATTTCCACCCCTTTTTTCTACTGTGTTTAAAGTAATTCATTGGCTACCTAGATTAACCAACTGTGGTCAGACCAGCTCATTGAATTAAGGATTTGTGCCTTGGTCCAGTCTGAGTAAGTTGTCTGATAACTTAAGGTGAATACCAGGTGAATCTATGGGAAGTGGCACGAATCTGGTGACTCCTCTGACCTGGTTGGAATCTTGAGAAGTGTACTGGGTGGGTGGATAACACGTTACAGCTATGGAATGCATCATAATAGGAAACCATATTTAATAACCTAATAACCATTTTGTACCTTTCAAAGATGCATAACTATCTTTCTATATTCTTTTTGTGAATTTCTAGCATCTAATTTATCTCTGCTTTCAGTCTTGCCTTGTACAAGTATCGTATGATTTGTGCTGCATCCTTTCATTTTCTTTTGTGTATCTGTATGCGAGGATGTGTACACATGCTCGTCACATAACGTTTCATAATAATAAGATAAGTACTTCCTCTATGCATATAGAAAACCAACAAGAAGAAAGTTCTTTTGATATCAGAAAAGGAACTTCCTCACTGTTTTTTAAGACATCCTAAGAAAAGGACTTCAATAAGGTAATGGTGGTTAAACCAAAGGTTTGCAAAAGTATGGATGGTTTAGAGTAAGTAGTAAAGTTCCATGCTGATATGAGAAAAGGGAAAGCATCAATCCTGAATATTTATGAATGAATTGTGGTGAAAGAAGTGTCATGTACCAAAGTGGCGCTTTTGAGCTGCACCATGCTCATAGTATCTACTTAATTGAGTGACCTGGATGAATGTGCCTAGCTATGAAATATTTTTTCTTTTGTTTAGTTATTACCTGAAGTATATGACAGAAGGTTTAAAAAATGTATGCCTTGCAGGTGTTTCATCTTCTGATTGGTTCTTCAAATGTAGGTAAGGTCTTCTTCCACTATTTATGTGTTATATCTTTTGATTTGATTTTGAAATCCTTGAATAAGGTCCTTTGGGCACTGGGTATGCATTGGTGCCACTGATTTATTTATTACTGCTTCCAGTTTTTGTACCTGAAATTGGTATTTTGCCTTGTCGCTCAAACATATTGGCTAGAGTTTGTTTATTTGATCAAGTTTTTCGCTTTTCCTCTTGGGGGCATAAAGGTGGTTGTTGCATTTCTGAAATAATGACAATAACCGCAGTTTCGCCGTTATTGTTTATAAGCAAAGTCAACTTCCCATATGTATGTGTCTTGTCTGATGCCCAAGTTGCTGCTGTGGCATGGCAGTTTGGATTAGTTGGAAAGGTTTGAATTTTTACAATTGGAGTCTAATATGCTATATTGAGTGCAAAAGAGGAGCTGTTAGAGAGTATAGGAGGCATAATATCAATATGTGATAGAATTTCCTGGGGTGGCAGCTAAATTTTTAGAATTGAGAATTTATGTGTATGATGATTGGGTCACTTTTTTTCTTCTGGACAGTCTGATATCAAGGGAATGATGCAGTTTTACTTGTACATGTGCATGCTCTTTCTTGCAAGTCTATATCATGCTAAATATTTGGTTCTGACAATGGCAGGTTACTGTATCTTTTTTATTGTAACTCTCATTGCTACTTGTAAAGGATGGCTGTGCTGGTCATACTCTTGTGGCTTTATACTCATGGGTACGCTTCTCATTTCAGTTTGTGGGTGCCTAAGTTATGAATTTAGGGAAGTATGTGAATCGATGTAATTTTTCTCCTCGCAGCTTTGCCAAAAATTCCCTTTTTTGCGGCATTTCTTCTGCTTTTATCCTTCTGGTATGTTTCCACATATTCTATAGTTAATTGAATTTATATCTGAAATGTTGAGCAGTAAGTTTCAACAGAATAGAATTTGAATGGTCCTTAAGTGCAACAGACTGATGTTAGGATTTTTAAAGAAGGGATACCTGTCCCATTTACAATTATGAGCTTAACAAAAGTGTGAGAATCATTGGATTTGGTGTAGTCCCAATGTGTGAATATCCAACTTTACTGTTGCTGGGACCTATGTTTACACTAGTCAATAGTTATTCTTCTGCAAGCTTCTTTTTAACCAATTTTCATTGTCTTTATTTCATTTTCTTTTGTGATCCCTTTTAGATTGAAATCAGCACTCCTTTTCATGATTTATAATATGTTATCTGGAAAATTTTCTTCTCTGTTCTTTTTTTTTTCCAATCTAGGATCGACCTTTGCCATCAGGCTTATGATGACAGTTATGAGGAGGAAGAGTTTAGTATTCAGGAAGCTTTGTTGGAAATGAGACTAAACAACCAAAGTTCAGCACATGGAGATAGTCATATAATATGTTTACCTTTTCGATCACTCCAAGTTGGCAGCCGCCAGAAAATTGTGGCTTTGGTATGGCAATGATACACGGTTTTCTTTTGTTTATCCTTCTCATGTATAATTATTTATGTATATTTCTTGCTTTACTACCAGTTTCGTTAGACATTTAATGATTTTTATCTTTCATGGAGCACTCTTTGTTCCTTATCACCAGGTCACTATTTTAGTATTTGTCTTGATGATGGCATTTGCGGTGCTAATCTGGATTGGGATGGGGCATAGAACCATTGATTCATCATTATTGGCCAGGGTATCTTTTTCTCCTTTCTTTTCTGAATGTATATCTCTTCTCTTATATGTAATGAAATCTTTGGCAAGTAAATAGCTAATTGGTTTAAGATGTAAAACAATTTTGCTCATTTTCTCTAACTGAATGGATACTGACGTTGCACATAATGACTGATTTCATGCAGGTATACGTTGATTCTTTTGCTGCTGTAATGTTACTATTGGGAGGAGCATTAACATGTTATGGTGAGAATGGTGAAAGCTAGTTGGAATTTTCTTTTGGTGTTGGATGGATAGTGCTGGAAGATGAGGATTTTTTATTTTTTTGTATTGGTGATATAAGTTATTCTATGTTGCTATGACAAAATGGTGGTTTATTTACAGTGTAGATACTAGATAGTATGACTGTTGACACTCTATTTTTCTGACTCTGTATGTTAGGGCTTCTGTTGTGCATGAAAATGAGAAGAGTTAGATCTGAGATGTGGAAGGTGCAGGTATTTATTTTATGATTATTTTATTGATGATAAATCTAGTTTGGTGTTTGATGTGCTAGTTGGCAAGTAATTACTTGAAATGTATCTTTTGTATTGCTTGATCATGTGACTTTCTTTTTACAATATCATCCAATGATGATGTTTTAGAGGATTTTGTGTGCAGGTAGCAGGTTTGGCTGTTGTGTCTGTTCTATGTTTCACTTCGAGTGCTTTTGTTACTTTTCTGACTAATATTCCAGTAAGGAGTTTAGAAATTTTCTTCATTTAATAATTAAGTTTGATAATTTTCTTTCCCATTGTAAGTTTCTCATTCTTAGTTAGAACTTTTTTTTATTTTGCAGATCCTTTACTACTGCCAACCACTTAACTTGAGTATTCTTTGGACATCTGTACTATTGATTTTATACTATTTCATAGGTGCTGCTTGAAACTCTCTTGGGTTAACAAATATGCAATTATGCAAAGGATAAAGTGAATGAATCTACGGGGCAAAAAAAAAATGAATGAGTCTGCATGGTCATTAACAGTTGAATTGTTCACTGCAGACAGGAGATCTCTTAAGTTAATTCAACCTATTAGGAAACCAAATTATGTAATGTATTGATGTGGAGACAGTTCAAAAATTTGACAGGAATTTATTTGTTACTGATTGGAGTTGGTTTATCATCGTCAGCAGAAGGGTAGATGGATTACTTTCGTAAATTAGTTCTATTGTTTTTAGCATTCGGAGCTTAATTCCACATTTTCAGCATATTTTTCACCATTCCATTTCATATGTCAGATTTTTGAAGCATTAATTAGATATCCATAACAGACTTTATTGCTTATCATGGAAGTCGTAAATTCAGTAATGATGAACTTTTTTTGCGACAAATGTTATAGATAGAATAGGTTGGGATTCTAGTGTAAATTTAAAAGGTATACACCTAAAAGTTTTTATAGTTGAAATTAATACCTTTTTTTTCCTTTTGCCTCACTGTTGAAATATACAGGAAATGATATTTCCCTCTTTCAAGTAATGCTTTTAGTGAACGCAAGTAATAAATCCAAGCTGGTATCATTGTTAAGCACGGGTTCTTATTGTGTTAACAGGTCCATCAGTGCCTTCAGCATTCTTATTGTGGATCATGCCAGAATTACCAGCCTCTGCAGTATCTAATGTACACGAGGAATCAAGAATAATCACATTTGTTAGTGATAATAGTACAGATCCGGTGCAGAATCCTCACCGCTGGACTACTGTGACAAGTTTGCAGAATCAAGTAAGATGCCTTACTCTCCTGTATGTATAATAATTTATTGAGACATAAAGCTCATATAAATAAGCGCAAGGAAGCAGGAGTTTGTCTGTAGCTGACTTGGAATCTGCTGTATTCACTTATTACATTCTGGTTGCCAGTGTGATCTTTTGGATTGTGAAGGAGATAGGGACATATAATGACTTCAGGTTTATAAGTGCAGATATCAAGAGGCAGTCCCATATAATCTCTGCATTTCCATGAAAAATGAGTGTTCTACCCACCTGCCAGTTTGCTGCAGCAGGCCAGAATAGCTGACCAACCGTGACCTGGAGAGGTTTGAAAGTGGTTTATAATGGAGCTGTCAAATGAATTGTGTTGGATCCATGGTTGCGCAGACAGGGCACGGCTGTAAGGCTGCTGCTGCAATGTTGACATATTGAGCGACAATACAGTGAAAATTACCGAACAGATGATTTCGTTTCTTTAACCATTTATGATTGCTTTGTCCACCATGCGTAGAGGATACTTTCTTTATATAGTATGATCAAAATGCATAGTTTCCAAGCATCGCTTCACTGGCATTGTTGTCCTTGATGGTCTGATGATCGGAGATGGTTTGGGATATATACTCATAACGATTCCATTTTTGTAGCTCATTAATAGTAGTACTAAAGTTATCTGAGGTCAAAAGGGAAAAAAATTAGTTTTCCCTAACAGTCTCTTTCAAGAGTTGCAAATCGGGATGTAAAAATGCCATTGACTTGATTATAAGAGCACGCTGAAAGTCTATCTTTAAGGTGCATTTTCAAAAGGCTTGTAGGATATCTTCATCAAGTCAACGATCAGTGATTCAAAAAAAATTAATGCGCTCGGAAACTGATCTGCATCGAAGTAACGACGACGAATACCTAAGCCAATTGTCAAGGTCATAGACAAAACGTTTGCAATTTGAGTTCAGCATGCTAATCACTACACTAACAGTCTGTTGGTTCAACAAGCACCAATAAGCAGATACTTTGAGATGTAGAAATCGGATCAACATAATTTTCTGTTCCGGCACATCAGAAAGCCCTCACATCTTTGGAACCATATGTACCGACGGTAAAACAATAAATAACAGGTAGCCATCTATAAATTGGAAGTTCAGAGAAAAATTAAACAAAAAATAAATAAAATTATAATATAGAAGGAAAAGATGTATACAAACATTGTGTTTTAACTTCTAGTTATGAACTGGAAAATACAGATGGGTCGTTTTCTCAGCATCAAAAGCAACACATAAATAAACTTCTAGCCTCCCCCTGAAAGAGTTCTCTATAGATATTCCAGTATATCCATCATTGGCTTCCGATGTGTTATTCAAATGGGATCTTCATCTTCACTCCTGCAAATTCTATGTTCTATGTTTGATTTTGGTTCTTAGGTTCGTAGATCGTTCACACGAGTTTCCCTTGATTCAGTTCCTGATAATATAATTAGAATTTAGAAAATTATAGTACTAAGAAAGTCAAAGTCATATCCCCACCAAGTATAGCTCCAAAAGGTAGCTCACTCCGATAATAAAACAGGAATATTATTAGAGAACCCTCATTTCTTAACAAGTAACAACATGACTAATCCGATTTAGGCTTATATTCAAATTAAACATAGAAGAATCCCCGAAACGTAATTTTCAATGCCTAAATAGAAGAAGCTTTTGCTGACATAGAACGCAAACTAAATCTTAATACTCGCTAATCATTTGAGAACAGCAGGAATGATAACTGCTTAAGCATTATTGCATAAAAGAAGTGATTATGACCAAGATTTAACAATTGACAGCATAAATCTGAATTGCTTACCTCACAAGGTTCCTTATTCTGCCATTGGTCCCAAAGGTCCAAAGTGCTTAGGTGGCCATATCTAGGCATAAAATTGAGGAAATATAATTAATTACATCACACCATATTCACAATACAAACATCAATTTTTCAAGTGAAATCTTCATTTAAGTAAAAGAAATTCACAGCTATCTCCAAATCAGAGTTCCATGCATCCCCTTCTGATTCAGAATATGGTTTAGTAGATTGAACTTAGCAGCGTCCTGGTACAACATGAGCAAACATTGGCTAAAAAATACAAGAAACCAACTCAAGCAGGATAAGTATTTCTATCATGGAATGAGGAAGAAAGAAGAAACACAGGCTAACTAAAGGAATCTCACTTTTAGCAATTTAGCAACAATGCCGCTCACAAAAAGCTTATACGACAATTTCAACTACATTATAGCAAATGCACCCAATCTCAACAATCACCGCAGGCTGACTAACAGCCTAAAGGATTGGTGATCACACATTCCTCCACCAAGTGCATTTTACAATTTTCTGTATAAACCAAGATTGCAACACAGTAATACACATTCATGACGGCAATGTCAACTTCAATAATGACATCCTAATGCTAACAGTTACACAACTCACTCTGCCATTGCTTCAGCCAAAAACTAGCTACAGTAAATGTAAAACATAATCTGAATGCAATTTGCGTAAGAGATATGCAATCACTTTACAAGTACATTGTTTCACAACATTGTTCATTGCTTTCAAACTTTTCATTGCTCAAATTTACTCAAGTAAAAACAAAACCTTCAAATTTCCAAAAACAAACTAATAAGGGTGAAAAAAAAGGTTACCCTCCAAAATACTTTAGCATGAAGAAGACCATAAGGAACCGGCCCATAATTTCTTGAATCATTAGAAGCATATATATTATCTCCCTCTACCCAAACACGCCCTTTTGGAACCTACACAAGAATAATTAAAATTAATACTTTTAACACAAAATATAAACAGCCCATAAACCAGAAACCCACTCACTATTCACCAAAAAGTACCAGACTTTACCGAAACAGTTTCGCTACTGTCGCTATTCTTAGGGTCAACAACATAGGTAACCCGATCACCCTCAGTCCCAATCACGCGCTTTGTCAACATCTTTCTAGGATCGACCGGCGACCATACAAGCATAATGTCGCCGGGACTCACCTTGCCAAGGCGGGGAGAGATGCGCTCTGCTAGGACAAGGTCGCCCGTAATATTAATGGTGGGAAGCATGCTGGGTCCATAGGTCTGCGACGCACAAAATCATTACCGTCCAAATTGCAGCAACTAGTGTTTAGTTAAGTGTAGAGTTGAGAAACTTACTAGAGCCACAGTGCAAAGGTAGGTGTTGGTGACGTGGAGTGCGCAGAAGAACTTGCCGACTAAGACTGAGTTGTGCCATGCTTCTTTCACTATATTGCTCCACATCCCCGCTTTGTAAACACAAAGGCGAAGAGGGTCACTGGTCAGCGTGTTTCTTTTTCTTGTCGAATTGGGTTCGTATGGCTCGAGCCCATGGACCAGGATCCGGTTTGTATATCTGGAAGTTGGTGGGTGCTGGTGAGTGGTGAGGAGACAGTGATTATACCTAAAACGGAAAATTATTATATGTTCTTTAGAAGGATTTGTTATCAGTTGCATATTCCCATCACAACAAAAAATCAAAAGGGTCAATTCTAAGACATAATCATGATTTTCTTAATTTTTTTGGTTCGACCATGAAAGATAAAACCACCTAAACTGCATCTAATTAGATTATCTCAACTTGATGTTTATATTAAACAAGAAGTTTAGCTTATCTATTTCACAATGCCAACTCATGCAAGATCAGTTTTTGAGAAGAGCTGTATTAAACATGTTGTATTTAGACAGACAAAGGTTGAAATATATTTATGTTTTAGTAAAAGGGTTCAACTGTTATAATGTGAAGTTAAAATCCATGTAGAAGCGGGCAAAAATCAAGTTCAATCCAGACCAGGCAGAGGATCAAGAACAGATTTCGTTTGTAACTCATATCCAATGTGTTTTTCAAGTACTATAGAAGATACCATGCGGTGTAGGCCAAATTCACACAAAAAATCAATCCATTTCTTTCTACATATGCCTATTGCCATGGCCAAGATCACCAATTTCTTGCTTTGCATTTATTTTTCTCTGACCTTGCATTGTGCTTTTATTGATGCTGCTAGAAAAATCTCTAATGTTGTAAGATATAAACTTGCCATTGGAACACCTCTATATTGTACTTATGACACTAGGATTTTGATGGCAGTCCTTTTTTCAAACACCTTGGCAAGAAGGATTTGTGCTCTGAGACACACATTGAATTGGCAACGGAAGCAGCAAGGCAAGGAATGGTTCTTCTCAAGAATCTGAATGCAACTCTGCCATTAGTGACCGGTAATGTTAAGAACCTGTCAGTGGTAGGACCACATGGCAATGCCAGTGAAACAATGATTGGAAACTATGCATTTGATCATAGACGTCCTGGTAGGCCGTGTCGCTACACTACTCCACTTGACGGCTTGTCAGCATATGCCAATGTTCACTGCCCCGATGATAGCTTGATGTTTCCTGCCATGGAAGCCGCGCAAGCTGCTGATGCCACTGTTATCGTGACAGGGTTGGATTTTTCAGTTGAGACTGAAGGTTTGGACAGAAAAGATCTCCTTCTTTCTGGATTGCAAACTCAACTCATTAACGAGGTTGCTAGAGTTGCCAAAGGCCCGGTTATTCTAGTAATCATGTCTGCAGGAGGTGTGGATATAACTTTTGCTGTGAATAATCCAAATATCAGTGCAATCGTGAGGGCAGGGTATCCTGGCGAAGAAGGTGGTCGTGCCATTGCTGATATTATGTTTGAAAAATACAACCCGGGTAAGGTTTGCTACCGTATTATTGAATGAAGCAGGTGTGTTTATTTGTGGCACATTGAAACTACATATATACTTTTTAAGTATATCGCACTCTTAAAAAATGTATCAATATATCTTTTTTTTCACTATTCAATCTCTTTTATAATATATTTTTACTATCTGCCATAGATAAACATGCCGATTTAATATGATATGACTCACATAACAACATTTCCGAGGTTGATGTTTTCATGTTTCTCAGGTACCAAGCTAACTACATTAACAACTTCCCCATGACATCTATGCAAATGAGACCAGTTCCTGAGCAAGGCTACCCTGGTAGAACTTACAAATTCTACAATGGTCCCACAGTTTTTCCATTTGGTTATGGTCTCAGTTACACAAATTTCAGCTACAAGCTAACATCCTCCAACAATTTGCTGGTCATAAAGCCAAACAGATT
>CAODLS011112710.1:0-10261 GCA_948243855.1 Flueggea neowawraea | reverse complement strand
ATAATTGAGGAGCAAATCTTAGTATTGACAAACTTTTCTTTACTTTGGTTTAGCAAAGTGTTAATATGCATAATTGAATATTCCTATAAGATCATACAACGTCTTCATTTATTTCTCAACGAATGACATATGACCATTTTCTTTCAACACGGGGCAGAGGGATCGTTGGTTGAACTACGATGGAGTTGAAGAATTCTGCAAGGATTCACTTAAACTAATTGAGCTTCCAATGGTAGAGATCATTTTCTTTTTTGTGCATACATTTACCTTCTGTTCGTTTTCAGAAATTATAGTGAGTTTCTCCAATCTGCAGGCAGGACATCATGTACAGGAGGAATGCGGGGAAGAACTTGGAGGGCTTATTTCAGGAGTTATTAGCAAGAGCAGAATTTGATTATGACATCATATTTACTGCAAAGCATGATTTTTCTTCTTTCTGTTTATGTCAGATTTATGTTCTGTAAGTATACAAGTTTCCGTTTATGTTCTGTAAGCATACAAGTTTCTGCAGAATAAGCTGTAGTTGGTATATGTGCTATGAAGATTATTCAAACGCATCTTTCCAACAGTTATCATCGTTAATGGCTTTTTTCCATCTATTTTTGAAGATCTTCAGCTCAACATATGACCATTTCCTCACCTACAGAGATTCAGCAACAAAAAGTTTAGTATTTCAGTTTAGACTGCACCATTTTCGGAATTCTGCAAGGCCAAAAGTTTTGATGCCTGGGTTTCTTACCGCTGATCTACCGCCAGTAGAATGTTCCTTTGCCGATGATTTTGCCTGCAAAGTCAGAAAGGTTATGATTTGTAATAACATTTGCGATTATTATCAAATGCAAGTCTTGGACTGACCTTTTCTGTTGCAGAACCACCTAAAGTTGGAATACCATAATGAGAAATATACTCAGAATCTACAATTCCTATATTCTTGGTTCGGTCACCCTGACAAACAATTGTGTACAGAATCTGTAAAAACACAGAAGAAAAAACTAAAAAGAAGATTGTAAGATTGCTCAATTTTTTTCAGGAAAAGGACTAAGATAGGTTAATTTCCTGAGCGCAATAACCGAGCTGAAAATCCAAGCCCTAAGCATGAACCAGGTCATTCTGACAAAACAAAAAAGGAAAGGAATGTGAGAATCATTTGAAGTACTGATTGATGTTGATCAGTACCTTCTTCATCAAAAAATTTCATCAAAAAATTTCAAGAAACCTATCACATTAAAACTTATCAAAAAAATAGTTAGAAGGGTTAAATCCAAGCTTAATTATACCTGAATAATATGACATGCACATCTCCAGGAAGCTTTCGAAAACACAGGCGCCATCATCTCGACAAATCTGCATTGACAGTCCTGTTTCAGAGAATCACATTTGAACTTACCAGCAAAACAAAAATGTGAAAAACAAAAAAAATTGTACCCTGCACATGTAGGACCTGAACTGTGTTCATCACATTTTGCATTTCCAAGTCTTGCTCTTACCCATCTGTTAAGAAAAATCCCCTGAAGTGAGATAAAAGAAAATGATATAAAGAAGCATCAATTGAAATCAAAGCATCCTGACAATGGCACGGCTAAAACATATGTTATGCATGCTGCAGAACCGAACCAATATAAAACCTGACAGACGGGCCACCATAATATTTCAAGTAATCAGAATTAGAACATTCAAGCCATGATTTACATATAACTAATGCAAAACCTGTGTGCTCTAGATCCAGGTTGTCTCTTTGTGAGTTGATGATGAACTTCTGAATTGTTCGGATCAAGTGCAGGCTGTGATATCTCAAGCCCTTCTTCTCTAACAATAGAAATATATCTGCATTTTCATCAACAGAAATCAGTATTTTCATTTTGACTTAAAAATGACCATCCTTTCATCAAGGATATCAGTAAAAAAAAAAAAAAAGAATCTGTACATTGTGCTGATATGTTTCTTTTTAGTTACAAGAGGAGTCGAACCTCTTAAATTAACAATGCACAGATTCAACCACTTGAGCTAACCTCAACTTACCTTGCAGAATTAAAATTTTCCACTCCAAAATCTTCATCCCACAGAAAGATATAGTCATACTCCGACATGATGTCAGGATGTAAAAAACGCTTAGCAAACCACATTAGTAATGAAAAATCAGTTCTCAGACAGTATAGCATCACTGATAAAAATGTTTCTGTTGAACTGAAAATTTTCAGTTTGAACATACCACTTGGTTTGGTTGATAGCAGAAACATGTACGGCACGATGACTCCAGTCTAAATCATACCATAAATCGACAACTCCATCGTAATGGAAAAGCATCACAACAAAATCACTTGCTGGAAACTGTCAAGTCCAAGAAAATCAGTGAACTCTGATGTCAGTGAGCGGACATAAGGGGGGTCCAGCATGGTCCCGTGAGCCCGCTTGAGTATGTGGTCTCATAATATATAATACATATATTTGGTTTATTTATAGTTTATTCATGGTTTATTTAGGTATATTATATACATTTATAATATTATATGAGAAATTGACACATTATATATAACATATGATTTTTACTAACTATAATCTACCACTTTATTTGCCGTCAGACCCCACTTGGATTTTGTTTTGCGTCCGTCACTGTGACAGTGAAGGAATGAAAATCATAGTGTGCATATTGTTTCTTACCTTCTTGACGATTTTGTTGACACTCTCTTTTTGATTTATTCCAACTGCCATGGCTAGTAAGCTCTTCGATTTTTCTGGGTTCTGAACAAAAAGAAGATCATATTCACATACGAGAAATTTTGTTTACAATAATTCTGCATCACAATACGAGTCAAACATTTATTTTCTTGTTTACCTTTGTATGATGGCCCCACAACGGCCGCATTTCCAATTCAGACGTCGCAGAAATTATACCTCTCGGCAGTTTCTCAGTTCCAACAGGCTTCTGTTGAGTCTATAAAGCAAATACAATATCAGAATGAAATTACAATCTATTCAATTGGAGCTAAAAAATTACACAGAAACCCAATAAAATCATTAAATTTTATTTTTCCATCAATAATTAAACAAACCTCACAAGTCTTCTTAGTGGCCT
Organism: Flueggea neowawraea; assembly: GCA_948243855.1. Classification (NCBI taxonomy): domain Eukaryota; kingdom Viridiplantae; phylum Streptophyta; class Magnoliopsida; order Malpighiales; family Phyllanthaceae; genus Flueggea; species Flueggea neowawraea. The sequence continues at coordinate 7,188 of CAODLS011112710.1, read as the reverse complement.
GCGCAAGACCTGTAAATGTCCGTTCTGACGACCTCTGTACATAGATAAACAACCTTCATCAATTTTCACACCTTTTTTGTTATGAGATTGCTCCCACCAAGATTCGAGCTATTGAGCTCTTGACGGTACAGTTGACTCGAGTCCCCTCATTGCTATCACTTGAACATTTTTGAAGAATTATATGTCGGGATTAGTAAATATTGGTTTGCATAATCTTTACCTGTTTATAACCCGTCACTAAAACCGCACTACCAATCAAGAAAGCTGCAGACAACAAGAAAACTGTTGGAAAAAGACGGCGAAGACATGGAAGAAAACACGGGTTCTGCTCCTCGGAATCAACCTTGCAAGATTTCGGACATTGGGTTTAGAAAAATTAACCAACATTGATTAAAACAAGAAACATACACATGATTATGTCCTTTCTCTATTCAAAACAAAAGTTGAGACATAATAAACTGCATACATGTGAAATTGACATGTTCATGTTGTTGTTGGTTGTTGCGAGAATGAGAGGAAGCGAGGGGACGATGTAGTGTGTTATACATGAGGAAGAAAAGAGTTTTAGTACGTTACTTGGAATGGAAGTGCAAAAGTTGTGTCAGGAAACTGAAAGGTCAAGTGTTTTGTGTTGTAAACAAACTCCAAACTTCATAGCAGACCAGAAATTAATGTAACGTGTTCTTGGCGTGACACTACGGTTCCAAATCACTTGGTCCTCTCGTGAGTGGCCGCAACACATAAAGAACAATCACCAATGCTTGCTAGACTAGTAAACTTGCCTCAAGTGAATAGAGAGTGTAAACTTAGTGTATGTTTTCACACATGCACTAAGTAAATTAGTAAGTAATTAATGGATTAGTAGGTTTTAAACATAATAGTATGTCTCCACACATTAATGCACGTATCACTTGTTAATTTGTTTGGTGTATATGTAGGAACATAAATTAAGAATTTTCTTACGGAATAATCTGACTTTAGAGGAAGAAAGGATTATTAGACAATTTTACGAAAATCTCAAGTGAAGATACAAATATTTCTGACAATAATATATTATCCTCTATTATTTTTAATGACAATAATATTATACTCTCTATCTTTTCGCCAGATCAATCCATTTGAACTAATAGAAGATACTACTCAGTAAATTCAGCTGAGTTGACTTAATAGTAAAGTGGTATTCTATTAATTAAAAGAAAACATTATTTTCAATACATTGAAAAAAATATTTTTAAAACTTCTCGGTTGGGTTATAATTATGAAAGTATTATAAAAATATACCTTCTAGACATGATTGTTTTTAAAACTATTTATTTTAAAAATTTACCAAATTTGTAACCTATCTTTCTAACATATTTGAACTATCACAGGCTTACACTTTTTTTTTTTATTAATTTGCTGTTGTGTATCAACTCCGTAATTTACCACTAATTTTTCAAATAAATGCTTATATTAGTAGCAAACTATGGTTTTCTTTTTTCTCTTTTTTGGTCGAAGACAAACTACGGTTTTCATTATCCATTTTATATGACTCATGACTGTCAATTTAAATGCCGGATATTGTAATAAAGTTACAGTTTAAGAAAAAAAAAATAGAGAATCTAACTAAACTTGGCAAGAAATGAAATAGCGAATTATCATTCGTACTATTCTTTTGGCTTATAAGGTCAACTAACTAGAAATCGTTTACTTTCATGTAATGAATATTTCGTTCATGTTAGATAATATAGGAGCCATCTTTTTCATAATAGTTTATAAATTATAATTATGTAGCACCGAGTTAGTTATAATACTAGAATATTATAGCAAGTGTTGAATAATTCTTTGCATGCATATTGTGTATTTGATTTTGCTTGCTTGAAGGGTTCAGCTTGAGAAGACAAGTCACTTTTAACTTAATTAACTGGAGTATGAGTCAAGAAAACCGACTAGTTCTTTTCATATATTCTAGCAAGTGTTGAATAATTCTTTGCATGCATATTGTATATTTGATTTTGCTTCGTTAGTACCATTGCTTGCTTGAATTAAGGCAAGAAAATATCATTCTTAATCCCTGAACTAAAAGTCATAATTTTGCAAATAGAGGGATTAACTTGCAAAACATGCAACACCTCGGTGCTAATTAATTTAACCTTTTAACGCTAAGATAAATTCCAGTATTGTCGAGCTACAAGTTCATTGGCCATTCAAATCAATTAATAAACCAAATCTCTGAAACTAAAATGAATGGTCGATCAACTCAACAAATTGTGTATTGTCCCTGTTGCAATAAATCTTCATTTGAGCTTACGAAAATAAAGAGATCCCAGGAGAGATATTAATCTAGTTGGGATATTCTTGTTGCGTTCATTGATTTCTGAGGCCCATGTTTTTATTTAAAAAAAAGACTCAACAAATTGTGTACTGAAGATTAAAAATGCCACCATGAACATTCGTATTCCAAAATTTATCGAAGAAACCACACGGACCTCCAGCAAACATCAGTCAAATTGTACATCTTCATTTGTTCTTGTATTTGTTTTTGTTTCTTCTTCACCTTGTCATTGTCATGTTGGCTTGAGTGAAACTTCTAACATCATGCTGTAGCTAGTTTATAGTGGCCATCTTCGGAGAAGTTTTCAATTGTTTGGCACCTATACCTATACCAATGAACTTGTAGTTTTTTGGTATTAAAATTAATTGTAATACTAAAATATTAAGAATTCGATTTTCAATGAGAGTAAATAAAATGACTTATTAATTTTCCTATCTCATAAAATTATTTTTTCCTTCTTGAATCTAAAGAAAATTTTCTTGATCTTGAATTTGAAGGAATTAGCGTCAATAATCTAATTCAGTTGACTAATGCAACGAATAATTTTCCACAAAATTTCTGTCAAATTAATAGACACATACCTTAATTACATGATTAAGACTTGATTAAAAAAATATTACGTGATTAAGAGATTACGAGATATTTGTTTGTGGTAGTTTTTTTACAACATGTGGATTTATTTTTAAAAAAGACTTATTACTTTTTTTATTTTGCAATTTGCTAATTAAATCTATCAAAATTTACTCAAATTGCCTCAAACAAATTAACACCCCTTATAAGAGAATTATTTCTTGAAAACAACCTTTAATACATTTTTAGTTTATAAAATTTATCATATTTTTTCTTAAAATTTTTGTATTCTTTTTTTATTATTCAAAAATTTTTCATACACTGTATGAAATCTGCTAAATTCCTACTGAATAAGGCCTATGTTTGACTATGTAAAATCAATAAAGAATTAAAAGTAACTAATGCAATTTTTCAACATAAAATTTTCTTTGACCAAGCAAAAACTAAAAAAGAATTTGAAGGGAGAAAAAGAAAACCATATACTTGTGGAAGTAATAATATATATTTCATAGCATTCCATTTGACTTTAATGATTGAGACATTATGATTGACTATGAGATTACAATTTGCTAGGTCTCTTTTCATTTATGGGAAATTGTTGTTTTTCTTCTTTTGCAATTTCTAAGTAATTAAGACTTGTGTGGAGGAAAGGAAAAGTGTGTGTAAATATTAACAAGCAAGGGAAGAGGATGTGACCATCTCCAAGTTCAAATTTATGGAATCCAAAATGACAACTAAAACTATCCCCTTTCTTCTGATTATTTTTAGCATTTGTAATTGTCATGCATTTGCTGAAATGAAGAAGCTTCACGTTGGAGTGATTGTAGATATGTCATCAATGAAAGGGAAAATTATTCACAAGTCCATTTCGATGGCCATTTCTGATTTTTACAAGATGCATGGTAGCTACAAAACTAGACTAGTTCTCCATACAAGAGATTCCAAGGCAGAACCTTTCACTGCTTATTCTGCTGGTAAGTTATTTCCTTTCTTCATATAAAACCCAACTATATTGTGCAATTTATTTTTTTATTTTTTACTTTTAAATTGAAAAATATCACATCAAATTTTGTATTTATTTATAAGTTCAAGAGAAAAAGAATAATTCTAAAAATGTTTGATCCATGTGAATGTTCAATAAGAACTTGATTTGACTTTAATAAACTATTTCTATATATCATTACAATTGTATTTTAGGCGAGTAACTGAATAATTGTGATCATTCTACGGTGGATGGTACAGCTTCAGATCTTCTGCAGAACACCCAAGTGAGCGCAATTATTGGAGCGCAGACACCATTGGATGCCAAGTTACTGGGAGAGTTAGGAAACAAAGCTAAAGTCCCTATACTCTCGTTTTCTCCATCATACACCACTTACCCCTATCTTCTTCATGTTACTCGTCTGAGTAGATTCACTCAGATTAGATTGAGAAGAAAAATTCAATCTGATCATGAGTCTAATATGGAACTACATGAAAAAAATGAAGTGGGCTTTATTGCGTACGAAGTTGCTCAGTGTCTAGCAAAAGCAGCAGAGAAATTGCACTTTGAAATTGCCCTGAACAGAAACATAAACGCTACAATGTTTGCAAAACATGGTTCATTATTTCTCACAAAGATATTGAGTTTACAGTCTAATATCGCACAAGAAGTAGCGAAGAGAAGATTTGGGCACTTATTAGATAACAGAAGGCGCCTATCTTCATCAAATGCAACGAAAACGAAAGGTGCGAAACGTTCAAGAAAAAGGCTCAGAATCGGCGTTCCGTTCAACTCAAGATTTTCGGAGCTATTGAATGTACAGTTTGATTTCCAAACCAACAAAACGAATGCCTCTGGATTTTGCGTAGATGTGTTTAAGGCTGCTATCGAAATTCTACCATATAAAGTGAACTATGAGTTTATTGCTTTTCTGAACTCCAGTGGACGTTACGATGAACTTGTCAATCAGGTTTATCTGAAGGTATGCTTCTTTCTTTATTCTCTCCATTTCTAGTTAGTCCTTATTGCTTGATCTTCTTGAGAAGTTATTTTATGGGAACTGAATTTGATGGTTAAAAAAAGAGAGTACAATACCGAGAGTTGCTCAAAATTCAGCAATAAGGTATTTATTTGAAGTAAATTAAATAGTAAATTATTTTAATAAATTATATAGTAAAAAGTAGAAAGATGTTTTGTTAAAGAATTAGCTATAAAAGACTGAATGAATGTACACCTAAAAACAAATGAATATACACATAAAAACAAACACCTTCTATGTTTTTTTGATCATTGACTTTAATGTCAGAACGCTACTTATTTTTGCTTAGAAAGGGAAAAGTTATACAATTATATTAATTGACTAATGGGTTTGCAATTCATTATTATTAGAGTTAACTTCAACACTAAACGTTTGAAAATTTGATTTTCAGTGAGAATATATCACATATGAGATGGATTTATTGCAAAAATTACATTAATTGATTTATGGTTTTATTTGCTGCATGTGAAATGGACGAGAGAAGAACTATGATGCAGTTATTGGGGACATAACGATCACGGCAAACAGATCCTTGTACGTTGATTTTACATTGCCATTTACGGATCCAGGTATGGGAACGGTGGGTCTGAAACAAAAAGGAAAGAGCAAGTGGTTTTTCTTGAAACCACTTACACTAGATCTTTGGTTAACAAGTGCCGGTTTTTTCCTGTTCACCGGTTTCGTAGTTTGGGTTATAGAGCGACGAAGAAATGATGAGCTCCAAGGTTCTCCTTCTCAGCAAATTGGGACGGCTATCTGGTTCTCATTTTCAACCCTTGTTTTCGCTCACAGTAAGCATCTATACATTAATCTTCTACAATAGAAATGGCAGTTTAACTGATTCATGTTATTACTATAGCCGTATATTATTGGTAGCTTTAATTAGTAGAAGCTTTTGTTTTTAATAGATTGAGGTAGTGAAGTTTACTTTTTGTAGATAAAGAGTGGTAAATCACAAATCTGATAGATTGGGTAAATTTGGAAGAAAAAAAATGGAGAACTAAAAAATTTGTAGCCTATATTGATAAAAGTTGCATGCAACGTTAAGGAATTGAATAAAAACCGTAGAAAGATATCACTTCTTACTAGAGTTGCAGTATAGATTAAATATGCAATATGCTAGATAGGTGTTTATTTTAGTAAATTGAAAGTGATAAATAACAAATTGAGTAAGTTGAATAAAAAAAAAAGAGTAACACGATTTTAAGAGTTAAAATATGTTGAATCAATATATAAAAATAAACATCAAACATATATTTTAAATTGATAGATTTAATGAATTGTATATCAAAAAACATAAATCTTTTACAATAAATTTGCAGAAATGGCATAAGATTCTCTCTATACTAAATTTTTGTAATGAATATTGCAGAGGAAAGGTTATTGAGCAATTTATCAAGATTTGTGATGATGGTTTGGGTGTTTGTAGTGCTGGTATTGACTTCTAGCTACACAGCAACTTTGACTTCAATGTTAACAGTTCAACAAATTGAATTGAACTCAAGAAATAACTATATATGATATGGGTCGAATATAGGAACAGGATCTATTATCAACAATTTTCAAAATCCTCGACTTCAACGATTAAGTTCAGCAGAAGAATATGCAGAAGCTTTATCAAGAGGAAGAGATGGTGGAGTTTCTGCAATCATGGATGAGATGCCTTATATCAAACTCTTTCTTGCAAAATATCGCAAACATTATTCCATGATCGGACCTGTCCTACCCACAAGCAATGGTTTTGGCTTTGTAAGTATCAATTCTTTTTTCTCAAATATGTTCTAATAAAAGTAAAAAAAAAAAAAATGTAACAGGCATAACATTATCAATCGCTCTAAAATATCAAATTTATTTTTTGATTTTCTCCTAAGATATAATGGAACATTTTCAGGCTTTTCCCAAAAATTCAAAGATGGTCCATGACATGTCAAGAGCAATTGCGACACTAAGGGAAGAAGGAAGGCTTTTGAAAATGGAGAACACAATGCTCAACACTCAAACAATTGTTACATTTGGTGACACTACGAACAGCGTAGACCCACTTGATCTTGAGACATTCCAAGGCTTGTTTCTTGTCAGTGGATTTTCCTCGGTTTTAGCTCTTGCCATTTTTTCCATCGTCGTGCTTCGATCAAAATGGCATGTTGTCAAACATTATGACCACCTTATAGGCCAAAGATTCAAGTCTTTGAAGAGATGCATATCCAACAATTTGTTCACGAGATTTGTAAGAGAGAACAATGTTGTACATCCTGTATAGTACACTTCATTTGTATTTGCTTT
>CAODLS011112686.1:0-12134 GCA_948243855.1 Flueggea neowawraea | reverse complement strand
CATATGCTCGAGTTATTTCAACTCTAACTTATGAATATATGCAATGCATATGATATTGTGTTACTAATCTATTATGAATGCATTTGATCATTTGAAATGAAAGGAAATCGATCCAATGTGTCTAAAGAAACATTATACTTAGGCTAATTGAAATTCTGTTTTACACCCTTCTGGACAGCTTATTGGTTCTCTATGTTTGAACATCCAAACATACTTAATTTGCTATAAAATTTAACCTCCATATAATAGGCATGTAAAAGTGTTGTCCTTTAAAATTTAACCTCTTAAATCAAACTAAAAAAATCTAGACAATTTTTCAAAGTTACAACTTTATAACATATGCACTTAAGGTGGTAGCCTATAGTATATTGAACCTAACTCTCGTTATGAAAATCCAATTATAATAAAAGTTTGTAGAAATATTCTGGACACATATTTAAACAAATTTTGTTCTTTTACCATCAAATTATTTCGTTGCTATGATTATAAACACAAGAGATCAAAACCAGACAGTGCTATTGAAAAACAGGGGGCACTCTCAAAGCAGTACTCAATGCAACCACCTTAACTAATAATGTACAGTTCCAATAAAAACAATATATTACATAGTCATAGAATACATAATTTAAAAGAAATTTCAAGTTTTAAGTCTCGTCAAAATACGTCTCTATACACCTAAACAAGACAGTTCACTTTCGGATGGAAATTAAAACCCTAAACAGACATATCAACCAAAGCATGCAAATTGATGTTTAAATCATGTTATACTGCAATTATTTGCAAACCGAAACCTCAAACACATTCTTATATGATTAATATGCATATATAAACAAATAAATGCACTTACTCTGGCGATTAGAAGCAAAAGTTGCAAGAAATACTGAGCTAATTGCATTTTCGACGATTTCTAGCGTTTCTACCGAATTTTTCTCACCAAAACAGCCTTTCTTCTCTTCTTCCCTCTATTTCCCTTCCTTTCTGCCCTCTATTATGGTTAAGCACGAAATGATTCATATTTATCTACATTTGGTTTGATTTTATCATGTTTTAATCCATGGTAAAAGGTTGATTAAAAGGTCCAATTAAAAACTTTTGCACTACTTTTCAATTTGGTCCTTCTTTTATGAATTTTCCACTTAATGGTACTGAAATATATAAACCAATAAATGCAAAAAAATGTTCCTTGTATAAAAACAAAAATAACAAAATCGCTAAACGACACTTTTGCCCATGTTTTATGTCTGACTCATTTTTAGTACTTATCTTTTCCACTGATGCACTGTTTAGCATTTCTATAAACTTTATAGGGGATTTTAATCTAATTCCAACAAATATAAATAAATGACATATTTTTAAAATCTTTTTCTTGTCATCTAAATGATTTATGGAATGTTCGATGATGCAGATATAATATGTATGAATGTATGTGTTCGTATGAATATGTTTATGCCATGTATGCTTCTGAATATGTATTGTGAGTCGAGGTTGTGACACAAAGTGTTTACAAATAATGAAGCTCTATGCTAGAGTTGAATGTATGAGTTTGATGCTTCAACTTTGATCGCTAGCTTGATTTGGCACAAATTTTTCTTGGTTGGAATTGATAAGAGTTTTTGCACATTGAATTCAGATGTTGTTCCCCATATTTTTTTGCCTTCTCTTGATGTATTTATAGCTATCTGAAGCCATATGACCATTGATTTGAAGAATATAGCTGTTGGAGTTCATTTAATGAAGTTGTAGCTTTTTGTGCCATGCTTCACGTATGTTACAATTAACCTCACGTACATCACCTACAAGTTCTCCATATTACCTACGTTTGTTGTTCATTTCATGTATGTTGATCAAGCTCCAACGTGATTCACGTAAGTCAAACATTATCTTTGGTACGTTACATGCTTTCTTACGTACATAAGACAACTCTTGCATATATTAGCTTGCCTCAGTGCATTCCAGTAGCTTCTTTCCAAAATCAGACCATCTCTCACGTACTTTAACATAAGTCTTGCGTACATGAAGTATTGTTAACGTACGTGAACTAGCACCTTGCGTATGTTAAGCATCTGTAGTGGCTTGCTTCGCAATTTCGAGCTTTCCAACGTGTTTCTCTTAAAGTCAAATGGTTTGCTAATCATCAAAACCTTTTGTTCATCATCAAAACATGAAAGGAAATTAATGTTGATCACCCATGATCCAACAATTTCTCCCTTTTTGATGATGACAAAACTTTCATGAATTGAATAGATACATCAAAGACAACACCATTGATAAAGGATTACATCCTTGTCATTTGATTATTATCATGCAAGAGTGAATGCCAAAAAAAAATTCTACCCCTTTCAAATAAACATATTCAACACTCTCACCCTTTTTGTAATCATCAAAAAGATTAAGCAATTGATAAACGATTTCACTCTCCCTTTTAAAAACAATTTTTACATACTTAGAAAAATAATATCTCCCCTTATTTGTTTCAAACCAATGCACAAAAAATAAATCAACATATTAAAAATATTATGCAAATATAAACAATCAAACAATAAGTAAAATGCATGAAAAATTAAAAAAGAGAGTTTTTACGAGTACCTAATATGCCGAAAGGCATACATTGGCCGATAAATCATCATCATCATCACTTGAAAAAGAACTATAATCTCTTCTTTTCTTTTTATTTTTCTCCTTCAATCTCTCCATCTCTTTTTGTTTATTCTTTTTGTTTTTCAACAACTTCTTATAAGCTGTTATCCTTTTGGAGTAATATTTCAACTCTTCATCTTCCTCCTCATCTAAGCTCGATTCTCCTTCACTATTCTCTTTTTGAATATGAGTGGAAGATTTTAATGCCTTGCCATGCTTAAGTCTTCCATCTCTTGATCTTAGCATAATCCCATAATTTATTAGTGACACAACTAAAGCACTAAACTCCAATGATTTTTAAGTCTTTGGACTCCATTATGGTGGTGATCGTTGCATTCCATTCTTGTGGCAAAGACCTCAAAAATTTTTTCACCTTATCGCTACTAAAAATTGGTCGAGGTGAGACCATTTGTAATTTTTCCAAAGCAATCAAGCATATTGTTAATGCTTTCTCCATATTTCATGGAAATAACTCACAGTCATATAGAAGCACATTAATATTGAATTCCTTGACTTGAGTTGTGCCTTCATGAGTCACTTCAAGCATTTTTCATATCTCTTTGGCATGCTCATAAGAATAAATTTGGTTGTACTTTTCTTGACTTAAAGCACAATATAATAGTTGAGTTGCTCTTGAATTTTGACTGAGAGACTTCCAATATCATTATTGAAGTCTTCATACTTCTTAGGAGTGCCATCAACATTCTTGAAAATTTTAGGACCAAGAACAATCACCTTCTATAGCTCAATATAATATGATTGGATAAAAATAGACATTCTTTTCTTCCACGAATTAAAATTTGAGCCATTAAATAAAGGAGGGATATAGAGAGAAACGCTCGATACACATGGAGGAGAAGGACATAAATCCATTTTGTTAATGTGGATCTTTACTCCAAGGTTGTTAAACCTTCTTGAATGGAGACCCGCTCTGATACCACTTGATGGAGAATTTTTTTATCTATGGTTTAGTTGTGTTTGGAGAGCGAAAGCAAATTGAAATAAAAGAGAGAAATCAACACCAAGATTTTAGAGTGGTTCAGCCAACCTTGCATACATCCACAACCTAAGTCTCACCACTTAAGATTTCCACTATAATGGTGATTGATTTCGGCTCAATCCAACAAAGCCAATACAACAATGTTGATTCCCGGCTCAACACCTTTAAGGCCTTGACAATGTTGTTTTCCTTAGATTCACAATAAACCTCTACAATGTTATTTTCTATAGGCTTACAAAAAACATTTCTCACACTCTTAAAGTGTATACAAGTTGTTTACAAACAATGAAGCTCTATGCTAGAGTTGAATGTATGATTTTGATGCTTGAACTTTGATCTCTAGCTTGATTTGGTGTTTTTCTTGGTTGAAATTGATAGGATTTTTGGCACAATGAATTCAGATGGTGTTCCCCATGTTTTTTTCCTTCTCTTAATGTATTTATATCTATCCCAAGCCATATGACCGTTGTTTTCAAGAATATAGCCATTGGAGTTCATTTAATGCAGTTGCAGATTTTTGTGCCATGCCTCACGTACATTAAAATTAACCTCACTTATGTTACCTACAAATTCTCCAGCTTATGTAAGTTTGTTATTCATTTCATGTACGGTGATCAAGCTCCAATATGATTCACGTGAGTCAAACATTATCTTACGTATGTTACATGCTTTTTACGTATAATGTACGTGAACTAGCACCTTGCATACATGAACTACTGTTAGCGTACTTGAACTAGCACCTTGTGTACATTAAGCACATGTAGTGGCTTATTTTGCAATTTTTAGCTTTCCAACGTGTTTCTCTTTAAGTCACATTTTGCTCATCATCAAAACCTTTTGTTCATCATCCAAACATGAGAGGAACTTAATATTGATCACCCATGACCCAACAAGAACTAAGTGTTATACGCAATTAAAACTTGTATGAGCCACCTCTAGAATTCGTTCTAGTATATTGGGCTGACCAGCAATTTATTTGATTTGTGTGATCAGACCTACGGGATAATTCTATTGGTATTAGAAAGATCCTTGAGATCTGTTATATTGGAAACCCGGGGCAATACTTGACATATTGGACCATTACTGAATTAAACAAACTTGCATCACATGCTTATTGTATATGGATTACTTGATATCTTTTGGATTGATTGTATATATTGTACCTTATTATAATGTTTGATATATGTTGGGTTCCCCATTGCGTTTCGACTCATATAAAGCGCAAAATGTTTCCCAGGCATCAGCAAGTTAGCTTTTGAGCCGATTTTAAGGCTTGTAGATACAACGAAGAAACATAGGTCGAAAGATAGTGATCACTCTTTCTCTCTCTCCTTACCATGTGTGCATATAGGGTTTTAAGGATGATATCTTTATGGCTCATCACATAACACTTTTGTTTATCAAATTTGGCTTGTGATATATGACAGATTTTATATTTACAAGCTTAGTGTTATATGCGGACATATGGTTGTGACTCTTTTGCTAGTTTTGTATTCAAGAACTTATTGTAAATTTGTTTGTATATATGTAAGTATTTTTATACGCCATGGATCATATGAGTATGGGTGTTACAACTGGGACAAATATCTAGCATTGTTGTAGTTTGCTTGCAATAATACTTATCATGCCAGTATCAATATGGTACCTTACAAAGTATGGTATGGAAGAAAATGTAGAACACTAGTATTTTGGGACGAAGTGAGAGAAAGAAAATTGATAGGTTCAGAGGTTCTTCAGATGACGACAAAGAAGAACACTGGTATGTTACATTGTTTCATGCCATTATTGATGTTGTAAAGACTGAGATTTGATTTTTGTCAGTAGCGTGTATCTAGAGTGTGTGATTCAAGTTGAAACAGTGAGACTACATGCAAATTTGATATTGATACCGTATCGTGACTTTGATATTATTTTGGGTATGGATTGGTTGACTCAGCACCATGCGATTGTAAATTGCTTTACTAAAGAAGTTTTATTTAATTTGCGAGATCAACAAAAAAATGTATTTCATAGTGAAAGGAAGATCATTCCAACATGTTTGATATCAGTTGTTCATGCTTCTAGATTGATCAGGAGTAGATGTAAAGCATACCTAGCTCACGTGATTGACCTTAGCATTTTGGAGGTAAAGCTCCTAAATGTGTTAATCGTGAAAGAGTTCCTGCATGTTTTTCCAGCTGATTTATCGGGGCGATACGAATTTCAGAATTGACCTTTTACTTGGATAGCTCATATTTCCATATCACCATATAGAATGGCACCGTTTGAACTAAAGGAGTTAAAGAGTTATTTGCAAGAACTACTTGAGAAGGGATTTATTCGACCTAGTATACTGCCTTGGAGAGCACCAATATTGTTCGTTAAAAAGAAACATGGTACCTTGAGGTAGTGTATAGACTACCGACAACTAAACAGGGTTAAAATGAAGAATAAGTATATGCTACCACGTGTTGATGATTTGTTTGACCAACTACAGGGTGAACAAGTGTTCAGTAATATTGAATTGAGATCCGATTACCATCAGCTCAAGATAGCGGAGGCAGATATTCCTAAAACAACGTTCAAAATGAGGTATGACCATTATGAGTTTCTTGTTATGCGATTTAGTTTAACGAATGCACTCGTTGTCTTTACGGATTTAATGAACAAGGTGTTCCATCCTTATCTTGACAAATTCATTATCGTGTTTATTGATGACATTTTGATTAACTTGAGAAATAAATCGGAGCACAAGCAACATTTGAGAATTATATTGCAGACATTGAGGGAGAAACAATTGTATGCTAAATTTTTGTAAATGTGAGTTCTAGTTGGATCAGGTAGTTTTCCTTGGTTATGTTGTATTAGCAGAGGGCATAAAGGTGGATCCTACGAAGATTGAAGTTGTCGTTAAATGGGAACCTCGGAGGAATGTTACCAAAGTTCTTAGTTTTTTGGGTTTGGTTGGTTATTATCGGCGATTTGTAGAGGGCTTCTCTATTATTGTTGCACCACTAACTAAGCTTCTCTGAAAATATGTTGAATTTTGATGGAAAGATGTGTGCCAATAAAGCTTTGAAGAGTTAAAAGCTCGATTGACATCAGCTCCAATACTTTTGAATCCTAGTGGTATAGATGGATATGTGATTTACATTGACAAGTCTCATCAAGTTTTGGGTTGTGTTCTGATGCAACATGGTAAAGTGATCGCGTATGCTTCTAAACAGTTAAGGCCATATGAGGTTTCATATCCTACTGATGATTTAGAGCTAGCAGTTGTTATCTTTGCTCTAAAGATTTGGCGTCATTATTTATAAGGTGAGACTTTTCAGATATTCACCAATCACAAAAGTTTGAAGTATCTGATGAGCCAAAAGGAAATGAATATGAGACAACGAAGGTGGTTAAAGTTGCTGAAAGATTACGATTGCACTATTGAGTACCACCTAGGAAAAGCCAATGTTGTCGTTGATGCCTTAAGTCATAAAATTAGTATTGGCAGCGTAGTCTCCTTAAAGGTAAACACTTTACCTTATTTTCTTGATTTGAGAGTTATGGATGTTGAGCTTGATATGCATACTAGTGATGTTTTGCTTGCTACTTTTAAAGTTAGACTTGTGTTGCATGAAAGGATTCGAAATTTACAGATTCGAGATCATTTGATTATTGAGATTATAGACAAGGTGAAACAAGGTAAGAGTGTTGAATTTGTGATTTAACCTGATGGAACTTTGATGATTGGGCATAGGCTTTGTGTACCAGATGTTGAAAATCTTCGTAGGAAAATCATGGAAGAAACACATTGTGCGCCATATGCAATGCATCCTGGATCTACCAAAATGTATTTGACATTGAAGACTCAATTTTGGTGGCCAAAAATGAAGAAAGATATTGATGAGTTTTTTACAAAATGCCGCACTTGTCAACAAGTCAAGATTGAACATCAGGCACCAGCAGACAAGTTACAATCATTACCTATTCTAGAATGGAAATGGGAGAGAATTACAATGGATTTTGTTATAGGATTATTGAAGACCCAAAGGAAGAACGATGCTATTTAGGTAGTTGTGGATCGATTAACCAAGTCAGCTCATTTCCTACCTATCATATGGGGATGCACACTTGAGCAACTAGATAAGAAGTACATTGATGAGATTGTCAGATTACATGGCATACCGGTGTCCATAGTGTCGGATAGAGATCCACGATTTACTTCTTGATTTTGCGAGAGTTTACAATGGGCTCTTGGTACTAAAATTTATTTAGTACTGCGTTTCATCCACAGACAGATGGACAATCATATAAGACTATCCAAACGCTAGAGGATATGCTTCGGGCTTGTGTGCTTGAATTCTAAGGTTTGTGGGATTAATATATTATGTTGATGGAATTTTCTTACAATAATCATTACCATAGTAGTATTGGTATGGCACCGTACGAAGCATTATATGGCAGGAAATGCAAACATCCATTGTATTGGGACGAAGAAGGTATGCGAGGGTTAGAAGGCCCATAATTGATACTGGAAACTGTGGACAAGGTGAAAATAGTAAGGGGCCGAATTAAAGTTGCCCAAGATAGACAAAAATTTTACGCAGACCAACACCATAAGGAGATGGTGTACGAAGTTGGTGACAATTTATTTTACAAGGCTCACCTTGGAAAGGGGTAATCATATTTGGTAATAAAGGCAAATTGAGTCCACGATACATTTGTCCTTATGAAATACTTGAGCGTATTGGTCCAATTGCTTATCGGTTATCTTTACCACTAGAGTTATCAAGGATTCATGATGTTTTCCATGTTAGTATGCTTCAAAGGTACCGATTAGATCCTTCATATGTGCTTTAGAATGAACTAGTAGAGATTAAAGAGAAACTAAGTTATATTCAAAAACAGGTATAAATAGTTGAATACAAGATCAAACCGTTGCGAAATCAATCCATTCCATTAGTTACAGTGTTGTGGAGGAATCATTTGAAAGAAGAACCAACGTGGGAAATAGAGGAGAACATTACAAGATCTTATCTGTACTTGTTCTCATATTCAGGTATTGAATTTCGGAACGAAATTCTTTAAGGATGGGAGAATTGTCACAACCATAAGCAACAGTGCATATAAACGAGCACGAATTGCATATGATATGCTTAATATGTGCATAGATCTGGGATTGCATACATTATAGTCTCATTTGTTGATATGGTTTGAGAATATTTTAAAAAGGGGAAAAATCCACCATGGTCCCTGAGGTTTGAGCATATCTCTCGTGCGGTCCCTCTGTTTTAAAAACCCTTCCTTCTGATCCCTTGCTCCATCATCTTTAGTCAAATTTAACATGCAACATCAAAAAAATCTAATGTGACAAATGGGACCTACTAATTTTAAATATTTATTAACAAAAATACCCTTTAAAACAGAATTTTAACCTACATTTTAAAACCAAAACCAAAATCAAAATTTTAACCCAACTCTAAACATCTAACCAAACCCACCATTCCTTTTTTCTTTCTTTCTTCTCTTATGAAACGAAAACCTACCATCACCAAAATCAAAACCAAAAACCAAAAATTTAATCCAACTATAAACACCCAACCCGAACCCACCCCTTCCTTATTCATCTCCCATCACCACCTGATCTCTCTCTCTCTCTCTTCCTCTTAACTACCACCATTAGTCTCTCTCCTTTCTCAACACCACAGCCTAGAGCCGCCACCACCACCACCGTCACTCTCCGCTCACACTTTGTCATACTCCAGATTTGCCACCACCACCATGAAACTCATCACTCCACTGCTCGACTCTGCCGAATTCGACAAGCCCACGACCATCAGTCCTCCCCTCCTTCGTGCGCCTCCTCTACCTTAATGGCCAGTAAATTGAACCTTTCTCTCTCCTCGTTCCTCTTCCCTTCCTTCTCTCACATTTGAAAGCCTTTCTCTTGTTCTCCCTCACATCGACTCCCTTGGTCTCACATTATTGAACCAACCACATCAACAAAAATAGAATCTCAAAAAGCCTCGGTTTGAGATGATGCTACTGTTGGCGGTGGCAAACCATGCTACTCAGGTCTTGAATCCAAACACGATTGCAACCAAGATAGTTCAGCTGATTTCTTTCTTGATGAATGTATTAGTAAAGCGAGGTTGGACTTTGATTTGTGAAAGATGTGGTTTCTTTTCTTTCTTGATGAAAATATCAGTAAAGATGAGGTTGGAGTGATAAAGGGTTTTTTTGGTAAGAGAAATATGGTTCAAAAGTCAAAATAATTATGAAAGATAGGTACATTAGTGATTTTGTAATTACATCTATATAAATGTATAAATAAGTATTATTAGCTTTCCTTGATAATTATGTAGTTTTAGGTTTACTTAGGTATCAAAAATAGAATAAAATGAGTTGATATGAAGAAGAAAAGTGGAAGTTTCTGATTGGACCAAATTAAGAACGTCACCATCTCGTGCTTAAGGTAAAGATGATAAATAAAAATTTAAGCAAGTAGGACACGTTTGTTTTGTGCTCAGGTATTAAAGTTGAGAGAAAACAAGAGAGAAAATAGGAGAATAACATATTTGCTTAGCAAATTCAGTAGGAAACCTAGAAATCATCAATTTTGTGTCTACTACATCTTAGGAGCAAAGTAAGTAATTTACTCCATTGTTATCTATTTAATATTCATTATAATATGTGTTTATAGGTCTGGATGTTGAATGAATTCATTAGAGCACGAACTAAGCATAAACTAATATGAATTGGAATATAGGTGTGTTTGCGTTTAGATTTCAGTCTGTATCGCAACCTTGTTTTCACAATTTTAGAGAAGAATTTTGTCAGTGTAAAAACAAAGTTTTTTATTTGTGTGCTAGTATATATCTACAAGTTTTCAGATGCTATGAATGGGTATAATGGACTGTGGATATGAATAAATGTAAATAGATCTAATCTGGCAGAAGTTGTAGTTCCATATTGTGTGTAGACCTCATTTGAGCGGTGTATAGTCTGATTTTTGGCATAGTAAACCCTTATATGTTTTTTATATGTGGTTTAAATTTGAAAATAAAATGAGTTTTTTTTGTCGACAGGAAAGGAAAACGCAAATTGCCAGAACGTGTAAATAGGTTTAACACTGATCTGAAACATATGATAGTGTCTTAATTCATACCAAATTGTATATATAAATACATATTAGAAGTGTCCTCATTGGAACACGAGTTATTCACATTCTATATTGAAAGAAAATTGTGTGATTATGTGTATTAGGTGAGAAGGGCTACAGAGAGGTTCCAGAGGCGAGCTAGGAGACACAAACTTGTTTTGTCTTGTGAGTGAACCTATTACATGCTTTACATGCTATATTGTATATTGTCTAATATATTGATAATGCTATGAGATGACATGAGATATGTGGAAATATTGGTATGGGATATTGTTCATAATTTGATTATGTGATATTGGTAAATTCTTATTTGATACGCACTCAAGAATTAGTGATAATATGCTGGAAACTATATATATGAGTTATTGAAAATGGAAAGATCCTACGGGTCAATTCTATTGGTATTGGAAAGATTCTTGAGATTTGTTATATTGGAAACTCGAGGCAATACTTGACATATTGTGCCATTACCAAATTAAATGGACTTGCATCACATGTTTATTGTATATGGATTATTTTTTATCTTTTGGATTGATTGTATATATTGCACCTTATTATAATATTTGATATATATTGTGATAATTGTGAAATTTGGTTAATTTTGTTGGTGTTTAATGTGTGTTACTATTTTTTTTATGTGTTAATGTGTGAATTGGTGGGTTATAAGAGTTAGTTTTAGAATAAATATGTGTCTATATAGTTGTTTTAAGTTATTATCCATTTTTAATATGTTTAATAGTGATTTTTAATTGTGGTTTTAATTGGTCAAGAAGTGGTTGTTGGAGATTACTTGTGTGTTAAATGAAATTTGGTGTAGGTGGCAGCTATTAAAAGTGGCAATTAAAGATGACATTGATGAGAAAAAAAATGTATCAACTATGAGAAAAGGAAGGATTGATTCAGTGTCTCAATTGAGCCATTTGTCTCAATCGAGAGCAACTGGGCAGCTGGCAATGACGGTTTTTGCTTGGAGAAACTAAAGGGTGACTCATTTGTAACCTATCTAAAGTGCACTAAAACTCATTCAATGTGGCAAATTAAGATGGCACATTGGAAGAATGCTATAAAAACCCCTCTCTTGTAAGAATATCAACACCATCATTTTACACAACACAACTCTATCACAATTTCAATTCCTTTCATTTAGAAGTAGAGCAAGAGGGAAGTCTTGAAGACGAAGGCAAGAAGAAGAGTTCAAGCGACGGCTATAGAGTTCTTCTTTCTTCTTCCTAGCTTTATTTTATTTGATGGAATTGAGTATTGTTATTGTTTGGTTTTCTTTTATTTCTATGAATAGCTAAATTTTTTGTAAGAATTAACTCTTTAAACATTTCTTTTATGTTAATCTTTTGGGTTTAATATTAA
>CAODLS011112601.1:0-13827 GCA_948243855.1 Flueggea neowawraea | reverse complement strand
CTCAAACATATTATATGTAGTAATATCATTATTCCCCAAAGTACAACATCCATGTCGTATCATTTTATTTTCGGGTATCAAACCTCAAATCAATCTAAAAAATTATTCTCAATAATAACAGATTTAATTCTAATCTCTTATTACTCGAATTCTCCAAAATACGATAAATCAAACGCAACCAAAATTTTAGATCTCAACCTAGCATGAACTCCTTGTTCATACAACATAATAAACCTCAAAATTTTTGCTGAAGTAGCCTCAAACCATATCATACGATCTCAACTACAAATATTTAATATCAAATCAATTTAGAGATCACCACATCTCGCTCTATAAAATCAATTAATATCCTTCTCAACAAAATAAAGAATTATCAACCAAATTCTCTCCAACTAATCTCCTCTATTGAGTGCGCTACTGACCTAGAGTATCCAACAAAGAATTAATGTAATAAACAAAAATATGGCACGAAAACCAAATGAAAACCAAATAAAACAAGAATAAGAGTTTAGGATTAGGGGTGTACCAGTCTCGGTGGAACCTTTCTCAGAATCGACGCTCGCGCCTCTAGCCACTGACGGTCTTGCCTAAGTCCCCATTCCAAGTTTGAAAGGACACTAAGATATCTTGTGCTCTAACTGTCTGCAACAAAAGCACCTTCACGTGACCTTGTTGTATAGCATGGGATGCCTCTTCCCACACGTAAGGCACTTAGAGTAACAGACTCGGCTGGTACCCCTAATAGAGAACTTACAACCTCGCTCGGGCTGGTTGCTTTGGCCTTGACCATGATGGCCACTAACTCCTCTTCTGGTCTTACTCTTCTTGCGGGACCGCACGGAGGATCTAGCACCCAAATTTTTTAGGGTCGTAACAGTACGATCAAGCCTCTGAAAAATGCGCTCAAAAACATCTGCCGGAGGGGCACACTAAGATTGCGATAGATAAGGTAATCTCCGTAATTTTCTCTACCTCTAGACGAGTATGTGAATCTCCCTAATCCGCTACAAAATGATCAACAGCCTCAACAGCGGCCCTAGCTGACAACTCCAAACGTGAACCCATATCTAAGAATGCAACAAACAAACGATATGCATAAACAAAAAGCAGAATGTTGACCATTGCCACAGTACCAACAAATACTCAGAAAGATATACAGAGGCAAATCAAGCTGACTCGATCAAAGATACCTAAGCTCCATAACCGACACAAACAAAATGAAACCTAATGCTCTGATATCACCTTTGTCACGAGCCAAGATCAAGTCATGACCGGCATACGATGCGAACCGTCTATGGGAGCCCGGCCCATATCGCAAAAGCCTCGGAGAGCAGAACTAAAACTAATTTAAACCATTTTCAAAAGTTAATAAATCCAAATTCATTAAAAACATAAGTTTTCATAATATTAAAACATTAGACAAATAATAAATTATACTTAGTATCAAATAAGTTTTCAAAATATAATCCCACAGTAAAACCGGTGTGCAGCAACTAACAAATACATAACTGAGCCCGAAACGAGATGGCACTCACTGTCAAGTGGAATGCCTCACTAGGTATAAGATACTAGACGACTACCGAATGCCAAAATGTGAACCTGAGAAATAGACAATGGAAAAATAGACAAGAAATAAAGAAAAAGGGGTAAGGACCCTAGTGAGGAAAAAACACTCCATAATGCCTCATGCGTGCCTCACAAAGACCGTTTTGAAAATAGTACAAAATACTGCAAGCAATATAAGTGTGTATATATACGTATACATGCTAAGTATAGAATAATAGTTTCGAAATTCATTTTCGAAATCGTTTGCAACCAAAGCAAACAACAAACAAGTAGACATATAAAAACTTATTTTCAGATTATGCAGAAAAATTTCATATTATGCAGAAATTTACGTTTTATGTAGAACCTTTCGTTTTATACAGAAACTTTCGTTTTAGCAAAACGTGTCATGTAAAACCAGTTTCCAACTGAACAGAGCTAATACTCACTGATGCACCAAATTCCAATATTAGTGCTTGCATTTTTGGTGAATTGTTTGACTGTTCTATGATTTGGTAAATTAGTTTTGAATAGTCCTCTAATTTAGTGAACTTGAAAATACACAATAAACTCGAATCACGATTACAAGAAGGAAACGAATATATGTCACATACTTTACTCTTATCTTTGGGAGATCTGAAGATCAGAGTAAGGAAAAATTGATGAGACATTGTCTAAAAACCCATTAAACTCATACAAGTCCAAAGGGTCATCACAGAGAGTTAAAATAAGTCAAAACGTTACAGAAGTCACCATTAATGATGAACCATTATGATGCGTTATATGAAAGACTATTTACTCACCGTCACTCTATATATAAGCATTAGAATTATTTGTAAAGGTACGTTTTAGTTCCCAATTCTTACAGCTACACTCGGTTGAATTCTTTACTAACTTGAGCGTCGAAGATTTCGCTGACAAACAACACAACCACGCTTTGTTTGTGTTTGCAGATTTTAAGGTGTCATTTGAGTTTCTAACCGTTTGTATTCTATTTTTATTATTTTCAAGATTTTTGTGAAATCGAGGCAACAACATTTTTTATTTTCTTTTTGTTTGTTCTAGTTTTTTTGTTTGGTTCATGTTACTAATTAAGTTATATTTGTTGTTATTTGTTTTTTCAATTCATAAATGTCTGGTATATGTAAAAAAAAATCGATTAAAAACCAAATAGAACTCTTTTTTTTTTTATCTTCACATGCTTTTCTAGTTTATTAATATATAGTAAATACAAATAAAGAAATCAACAAAGTTGTTTAAAGAACTAATGAAAAGTCAAAATATTTCTTCTTAAGAAGAGAGTCTATATTTTGTAAAACCGACCAAAAAGAAACAAATAAAAGATGGAAACGTAAAGATTTTTTTGTTTGTTAGAAATCAACTTAAAATTAAAATAACACCAAAAGGGAAAATACAAAATCCATATTTGCATAAATTCTATCTCCTTAATGTATGTATGCACTGTAAAAGGCAAGTAAAACAAATTACTGATACCGTCTATTTTAATTTTTTGTGTGGTAATTACGCAATACATTTAGGAAAGCTTGCAATATTTATTTTGTACAAACGTGTTATATTTATTACAGATACATTTTGCAATATTTCATCCGTACGCGCTTGATTTTTTAGATTCACTTTACAATATTTTATTCGTAGGCGCGTAACTTTTCAAATTCACTTTGCAATATTTTCATGTACACTTTACAATATTCCATCCGTACGAACAGGTTATGCTTATTGCATATACTCTTATTTATATGTTATTTATTGCTTATATATTGTTTGAATGTTATTATATATTTTTTATATGTTGAAAACAATATATAAACAAATCCATATTTTTATATGTTGTTGATATCTTGTTTATATGTTATTTTCAAAATATAAATAAGATATATGTTGTTGATTTGTTATTGATTTGTTATTTATATGTTGTATATATGTTGTTTACATGTTGAAAACAATATACAAGTAAATATGTAATTTATATGTTGTTGATTTATTGTTTATATGTTATTGATATCTTGATTATATGTTGTTTTCAACTTCTAAACAACATATAAATAAGATATTAACAACATA
Organism: Flueggea neowawraea; assembly: GCA_948243855.1. Taxonomy (NCBI): domain Eukaryota; kingdom Viridiplantae; phylum Streptophyta; class Magnoliopsida; order Malpighiales; family Phyllanthaceae; genus Flueggea; species Flueggea neowawraea. Next base: position 10,200 of record CAODLS011112601.1, on the reverse strand, counting down.
TAAAATACATTCAACTTTTAAAACAAGAAACAAAATTTAAAACAATATATAACGAGTTTTAAACAAGTCCGAAAAATGAACAGATTTTAAATAAATTCTAAATAAGTTTTAAACAATTTCAGACTTGGACCATACAAAAAAAAATAACATATAAATAAGATATCAACAATATATAAACAACATTCAAGTTTTAAAACAAGAAACAACATTTAAACAACATATAAAAAAGTTTTCAACAAGTCTAAAAAAATGAAGAAATTTTAAACAAATTGTAAACAAGTTTTAAACAATTCCAAATTTGGGTCGTACAGAAAAATAATATATAAACAAGATATCAAAAATATATTACAACGTTCAAGTTTTAAAACAAGAATCAACATTTAAACAATATATAAATAAATTTTAAACAAGTCCGAAAAATGAACAATAAAATAACTTTTAAACAAGTTTTAAACGATTCAAAATTTGGGAACTAAAAATATAATTTATAAAATTGTTGGATTACGAGCGTAATTTTGAATTTTTTGCCAAAATATTGAAAGTGGGCCTAAAAATTCATAAATTAAAAATTTAGGTCTGGTGAATCTGAAAAGGGGTTTTTACATAACTACCAAAAATAGAAAATAGATATTACATATTCACCAGCTACAATATTCAAATTCTGCCAACATATCAAAAATTCAAGCGTGTCTATCAACAACTTTAAATTGCAAATACACCACCACTGCCTAAAAATCCTCTAAACAGAGCACTCCCCAAAACCCTAAAGACGAAGTCGCAGTAAGAATCCATCTCTCTTCTCTATCTCCTCCCTCTTCCCTCTCTATTTTCTCTTCTCTATCTCTTTTTTCTCACTCTTTTCTCTCTCCTCCCTCTCTATTATACATTGAAAAAAAAGCTTCCATCGAGAAGATCTTCATCCGTCGATCTAAATATAGAAGATATCTAGAAATTTTCTGAAGAATTCAGATCGTGAAAACAACAAACTTCCATCAAGAATGCAACAACTGTGATTTAGATCGTTGAAAACCAATTTACAGTTTTCATCGTCGATCAAAATATATAAGATCTCTAGATATTTTCTGAAGATTTTAGATCGCAAAAACAACAAGCTTCCATTGAGAACGCAACAACTTTGATTCAGATCGTAGAAAACCAATATGCAGCTTCCATCGTCGATCAAAATATAAGATATATATATATATTATTCTTATAGTATCTATGTTTATAACTTTTTTATGCTATATTTGTAACTTGTATATCATTCACAGAGATACAGAACATACAAATATTAGTTTTATAACTTATTTATGCTATATTTGTAACTTATATATATTATGTTTATGCTATATTTATGATTTGTTTATACTATGTTTGTAACTTGTATATCTTTTACAGATATGCAGAATATACAAGTATTAGTATTACAACTTGTTTATGTTGTATTTGTAACTTATATATACTACGCTTATGACTTGTTGTAAATTGTATACCACTCACCAACGAAAAAACAACCTATATACAATATACATAAAACATGTATATAACGTATATACAATAAATAAACAACATGTATTCAATATACAGACAACATGTATATCTTTTACAGAAATGCAGAACATACAAATATCATTTTTATAATTTGTTTATGTTATATTTGTAATTTATATATCTTTTACAGATATGCAAAATATATAAGTATTAGTTTTATAACTTATTTATACTATATTTGTAACTTATATATATTATATTTGTACTATATTTGTAACTTGTATATCTAAAACAAATATACAATATAAAAAACAACATATACACAACTATAAAAAAAAGTAGAAACGACGTCGTTTAATTACAAAGGTGAATAGACAATATTTAACTAACGGGCTGTGTATTACAAAAGTCCAAAAATAAAAATACAATATCAGGAAATAAAACCCAAATAAAGAAAAATAAATCTGTAAATTAAATGAGTGAGCCATACGGTTCAAATTACATATTTTGACGAAGGTACACAACATAATTATCACATGTGAAAATGACCCTTTTTTTGGAGCATTTACATAAATTAGGCCCAACAAAATATAATTACAAGCGTATGATCCAAACTTTTAAACTAGACGTCTTTTTTTTTTCCTGAAATTATAAGAAGAGGATCCAACTTTTTGAAATTACAAGTGTCGGGCTTTTTACCTAATTTTAACTTTGTTTTTGTTCTATTCTAATTGTGTTTTTAATTTTTTTCAAATTTTTCATTTGATTTTCAATTGGATTTTATCAATGAGCTCTCTTTCATTTTGTTTCTTTTTAGCAAATTTCATGCATTTTTTAATTGAAAACAAAATTAAAAGAAACACTTAACCAATAAAAAAACACATTATCATTATATTTAATAACACAAAAAATACAGAAAACCGAATAACAACAAAAGAAAAACTAAATAATATGGGCTCTCATGTTTGGAGCTTTTGGTTTTGTTTGTTACATATACTTTGCATTTTCTAAATGTAAAAAAAAAAGATTTCAAAAAAATGTAAAACAAAATAAAACAAAAAAATCTAAAAAAAATAATAACACATCAGAAGTATCTTTTAAAAAAATATTAGAAAACATAATAAAAACATGATAAACGTTGGGCGATGCATGTCTGATTTCCTTTTTCCAAATCCCACAAACATCACTTAGGCCCTCTCCAACATTCAACACCAAATTTTACACTAAAGTGGTGTAGTTTCAGACACTAATTATTATTTTATCTCAAACCTATTACACCAAATCTTACACTAAAAAAAATATTTTATAGAATATTCTCTCATTCTTTTTTTTTAATATGTTAAATATATAATTAAATAAATTTATAAATATTGATTATTGTTTATACAATATGTTGTATTGGTTAAGTTTTATGTCGGTATATTTTAGTTAATCTTAAACATTTATGTTGTCTTAATTAATTTTTATGTCGATATGTTTTTACTTTTATGTTGTATTGTTCAAACTTTATGTTGGTATTTTTTAAATCATATCAATGTCATTTTTAATTTGTCTGTTATGAAATTTAAATATTAAATATGAATGAATGAGAATTTATATAATTAATTTTTATCTTATATATTTAATTTTTTCATTATTAAAATATACATCATAAATTATATTCACTATACATTCTAAATAAAATTTCATTTAAAAATATTAAAATTTAAATTTAAATTAAAAATATAATTTATAATACTAAAATAAAAAAGGAAAACAATTATTATAACTAATTTATAATAATTTAGTTGAAAAAAATAAATAAAATTTTTAAAAATAAACCAAACATAATATAAATTATTATAAAAAAACAAAAATAAAACCACGACACCAAAATGGTGCCATGAACTGGTGTATCATTAAATGGTGCTACATTTTTGTACTAAAAATTATACTATTTTAGTATTATAGGGATACACTGGAGATGGCCTTAGGCTGAAGGATCAAACTCGCGGAATTTTGAAAAATGTGAGGAATGGTTATAAAATCATCCATATAGAAAACTGATGCTCCTTAAGTAATTATTTTTGCTTTGGAGGTCACTCCAAAACCTCTCCTCCGCCGTCTCCCGCCACGGCCCCGGGCCTGAACTCATCGCATCGGGATCCTTAACCCGGATCCGATCCAACTTCCACCACTTTCTCATCAACTACTCCATCGTCATCACAGCCGTTGCCGCGATCTCTCTCATCGGCTCCCCCATCACGCTGCTACTCTTCGCTTCGGTTTCCGCGCTGTGGCTGCTCCTCCACGTGTTCAGGGAAGACCCATTGGTGGCGTGGGGCCGCCACATCAGCGACAAGTTGGTTTTCATCGGGCTCTTTGCGGTGACGTTTTTGGCTATTTGGGTGAGTAGCGGAGCAGAAATCTGGTGGGGTCCACGTTGTGTTGAGGGAGCCTGAGCAGGATCATGGGTCGGTTGCTGACGTGGAAAATGGTGCGTCTAGAGCGCTGATTGGGTCTAATCCACCTGGACCTTACTATGGCTCTGTGTCTGAGTTCATCAACAAATAGTTGGGGCTTGATTGATGGGTTTTCAATGTTGTGGATTGGTTTGAGTTTGTTGTGGAGATTTGGGACTGGACACTGATGGATTTGCTTCAGCATTTCGGATGGGTTAAAAATTCCAGAGTTTCCAGAAATTTGAGATTAATTGATGAACTTGAATGAGTTTGATTTGATTGAGAGTTTTGGTAGATAACCTGGTAGGAATGGGGTTTGCTTTAGCATTTTCAATTAGAAAATGAGATTCTTATTAATGTGAGCTAGGATAACGATGATTGAAACTGCGAAATATGTTTGTGTACTTTGAGTAGATGCATTGTTGCCTGAGATCAAAGTGATTGATTAGTGGGTTCAAATGTTTGTGTGTTTAAGATGATTGTTGATGATCTGTTTCTGGGATTTCAATGAGTGAAAGTGTAATTTTGTTCATCATTCTGAGTATATAGTGAGGTTTTGGTCCCTAGTTGTGGAGAAGCCAATATATGGATTACTGGAGAAGTTGAAGTGCGTTTCATTCACATTCGGACAAACCCAATATTAACTTCTAGATTTAGTGCGAAATTTTCATAATAGAAAAGGCTAATATATATGCCAGTTTGTGGACTTGTGTCTATATGACAAATGTCACGCCGAATCCCAGGAGTGATCAAATTGTGATGCGGAGGAGATGGAGTTGCAGTTTATGGATCATTTGGACCAGTAACATAGCTAATAGATTTGATGATAATGGATTAACTTTGACAGGCTGTATCTTCCGATTACAATGAATTACGGTGTCTATAATATAGCAAAATGATATTAATTTAAGTCTACTAAAGACAAGAGCTAGAGTCATTGTTTATGTTTGATTCGCTTAAAGTCCATTTTTATTCCTATCTACTTAGGAAGGAGATTCTTAATTACATTATCATTATCTTATAATTAATATTTAGGATTGAATATTTTTTAATATATCTTTTTTTTCTTCCATCTTTCAACTCAACTATTGATGGAGATCGAGATTAAAATATTTTTTCATATATAATTTTGTAATTTATATATTTATGATTAATTAAATATAAATGCCATAAAAAAAGTTTAAAATAATCTAAACCTTATTTCGAAAAATTTAAACCTCCATCTCAAAAAATCTTGAACAAACGCACAAACTACCCGGTCATTACCTACATCTTTTTTATATATTCTTCTCACTTCTTTCATGTTTTCTTCTTTAATTTATTTTTTAATTGGTCAATTTTTTGACCAATTGATTTTTTAATAAATTACACACACACACATATAAGAATCTCCTTCACTAGCAAAAACCCTTTCTCAAAAAAAAAATTTCAAAATAAACTTCAAGTTTTTTAAATATCTAAGTCATTTGTTTACAATCCAAAACACTAACCTCCTAGTCTGAATACTTCCTCAAAAAAAATTCCCAAACTATTGGACCAATCAAGGAAGGTATTCTATTTCCAGACCCAATGAAAACCCTCCGAAAAATGACCTCAAGATGAACTTTCAAACCATAAGACATATCCAAAACCCTGTTATATTACGTTTCCATCATTGAAGCCACAGAGTCAGTCACTTTCAAACACTATTTTCTCTAAAAAAAAAACCACAGTGAACCAGGATATTCAACCTATGAAATGCATGAAGTCCTCAAACCATTGTACTAGGGACAAGACCTCCATATTCCACACAAATTACTGATCTCCTTCCAAACTAGAATAACCCATTATTTGACGTTTAATTATTGGAATTACCAATGGGCATGGTATAATGCTCTCTACATTCAAAACCAAAACATTGGTCACTCTTGCCTATTTTATTTAAAAAGTTTTGACTCATCTGACACTTCTTATTGGGTTGTCCAATGGTGGAAGACTTTCGGGTCAATTAATGAAATTTTTCCACAAGAACTAAGAGAATCACTACAACTCTTCCAAAAGCATTATAAATTCACCATGAAAGAAAAGAATTTTACATCGCTCTTATCTTTCTGCTCAAGGTTCTTTGCACCATAGGTATTTATTTGGGAAGTTGAACACCAAATGCATGAAGGCTTACCAACCTTATTCAAACGATTCAAGATTAAATGGTGAACCAAATTTCAAACAAAGGATAACATCTCCAAAGAAGCAGTTCAAGTACAGATCCAAGCTCAAAACCAAACAATAAAGGCTTCAAAAGCAATTCAACTAAAACAATCAAACCAAGCAGGGCCTTCAAACCCTATACTCTTGGCCCAAAAATCACAGGCCCAAGCCAACATAGCATCCCAATAAAGCAAAGAAGAATATTGGGCTATCATGAAACAAATCTTACGAACACGGTTAAAAAAACCACATAATTCGCCTCCAGTTTGAAACTCGTTGTCGACCCATTAAGTAGAAGTTCTACTTATAAAAAAAATTAGAAATTTTTCAAACTAACCGCTTTAAATTATAGGTACAAAATTCTACAAATATCTTATAAGACAAATAATGATAGCAGAATATTACTATTACATTATTGGAAAAAGACAAGAAATAGTAGACACCACATAATTCAAGAAAAATTATTCTACTTGCCATAGTAGAAATTAAATAACGACAACTATATCATTCAAATTAGTCACTAGTGGTAATAAATATTCCTGACAAAAACATGGTAAACGTCATTGTAGCGGCCAACAAAAAGACACAATGACACCACTGTAACAGTCAAGAAACCATTGTAGCAGTACCGTAGCAGCCAGAAAATCACTGTAAAACACTATATCAGTTAGAAGATCATTGTACAATATTGTGACCGTCACTGTATCACTATTCAAAAAATTAAAATTTGACCATGACTACTAGAAATAGGGGAAGGCTCCAACCATTCCAGGAAGAGAATTTTTTTAGAGAAATATTATCAACTTAGTCTAAGCTTCTCATGTGTTGAGATCCCAACCTCCAATAGCTACCCAAAATCTATAGTTTAAATTTGTATCTCCAAATTATACAGAAGATCTTTTATGTAAGTTGTTTTCAAAATTTATTCACAATATAAGTATTCTTCCATCACTTCCATTTCTCATATTTTCATCCATTTACATTATATATGGCTGGATCTGCCGCCTAAACTATTGCATTTTCATGCTATATCGCCGACTCTGCTGCATGAACTATCATTTTCTTTAATCTTTTATCATTCTTCATTATGCATAATTTTTCACTTTTAATATTCACCACTAGATCCTGAGGCTTACTATATGTGTGTGTTGTGATTGATTCTGATTTTACAGTAAATATAAATCAAATAGATAATTGTATAAATCAAATTATGATTATGTACTAAACTAAACAGTTCTGATAACAATTATTATAATTTGGATTCCTGTCATTCTTATTCCTTATGTAATTAATTCCGATTCTGATTCCAATTTCTATGAACTTTTGAAGCAAACAACTCCTATGTATTCTTATCAGAATAGGATTAAACCCTAAAAATAAGACAATGATTAACAAAAATAATACATGTAAGTATTTCTTTAGTTAATAAAAGAAAACGTAATTTGGTAATTTTATTGTTTTTGGCCTACATCATGCCTTGAGCACAACTAATAAATTTTCAACTATTAAACATAAAAGTTCAAATTTGATTATTTAAATAGATACGTTATCATATTTATATATTTTTTTATAATCTCACAACTATCGATGCGAGACTATGGCCAGTTGCTACACAATAGCTAGCTTAATTGATTAGTTTTAGTTATTTGTTTTAACTAATCGCTTAAGGAAGGTATAATATTTATAATTTAAAAAATATATTAGGGCTTTACTGTAACTGCCACTTGAAATATCTCCAACAAAAAATCTGTCCTTACAATCTATGGATCGAGCAATTCATGATCAAAAGCCACTGAATGCATTTTTATTTTTCCAGATTGTTAAAATGATATATTGTTGTTTTCGAAGAAAGTGATTGATTATTGTTCACTGTTTTGTAAATATTCGTTTCCGCGCAATACAGCGGATATGGTTCTGATAATATAAATTGCCAAAAGTGTAATTTTGCTGTTTGTCTGAAAATAATGGTTTTCCTCCCAAGCTGTCCTCCGAATGCCGACAGATGGATCACATGAGATGCTCATAGGGAACCTTTTCTTTCATTCACATGCAGACGAACTCGTTTACTATTCACAACTGCCATTTTAGTTTGTTCCATTATTATTTGTCCCTTTCGTTCTTTAAATTGTTATTTGTCTTATTGTCGCGAGTGATAGCTTAGTGATTAGGATGTACTTTTACCAAGCGTTTGACATTATATTACCTGTTATAAGAACGGATTTGATGTGCGTAATTAGTTATTTGCCGCTATTCTATTACTTGTTATAACAATGAGACTTGGCTCACGATAAATTCAATTTTAACTCTTCGAATATTTTGTAGCGAAAGATAGCTACTTAGTTGCTTCCTCTCTTCCTTTTTTATTTTTTTCAGAAAAAAATGGTTATTTGTTTGATGACGAAGTTTTCGTCGTTTTGATCTAAATAATTATCTGTAAAGAACTAGAAGAGGAGCAAATTATTTGACGTTTTAAGCATGAATCTGCAGTAGAGGAGAGCTAAAATTATGAGAAAAATAACTGTTCTACCTCTAAATTCTAACATGATTACAATGTAAACAAAATTGGGTTCCAAAGGTCATATATATAACATCACTTCTTGGCAAGACAATTCTAATCAAATCTTGCTTCTCATCCTCACTAGTTTGGCTAGTGTTTCTTGAGCAGCCAACGTTTGAACATGGTTGTGACCAAGCATCACAGTGCGGATACTAATGCAAGTCCTGCACAATTCTTCACCACTGTCGAAATGCCCGCCTCGCAAGAGCAACTTTGCTCTGGTCTCGAGCAATGTCGCCTTCAAAAGCGTCGCATCTTGCCACACTTATTCATCTACCCTCTGATGAGCCCCCTGCACTTTCTTCTTCCAACACAGCGATCCGTGGCACCAGTCTTGCATCTGCGAAACGAACGATTTCTCCACTTCTTCGATCACGTTCGTGCACACCTTGAGAAGTTCCAACGCGGAGTTACACCTGGAGAAGTTTGTGAAGGCTCGTATTGCTAGAGGCAGAGCGGTTTTCTTTATGTACAGAATCATGTCGACTGCCTTGAGTTGAACAAGTGAAGGCTCGGATTTGAATCCGAAAACGAGGAATGCCGATGCCCATAAGTGATCTGAGTACATTGCTGGGTTGCCAATTTGCCTTACACCATGAACTGTGGCCTTGGCGGCTGCTAAACCTTCCTTTCTTCTTGCAAAGACTTGGGTTATGGGGTGAAGCTGAATCCAGCAACCGAGTTGTCGGCTTGATCTTCGTGCTAATCCGAGTTTTACAAGGAGAAGTGCAGCGTCGTCTTCACTTTGAGGAGCTAATCCGCAACCAGAGCAGCACGCAAACGTGAAGCTCAGGCGTTTGGTCCATTTTCTCAGTTTGTTTCCAAGACTAGGCATATCCTTTGCAGCCGTGGCTAGTAAGGTCGATGAAACTGGTGCTGGTGCGAACCAACCACCTACCAAAAGCATTCTTGAGGCGAGAATATTTTTAGTCCCGTTGCTTTGCTGCAACACAATGAAGCAAAAGCGCAAAAGTTTCATAAGAAAAGGATTGTTCTTGCAGAACTGCTCATCAGCTATGCTCATGTAAGAATATGCAGATCCATCATCAAGAGGAACTTGATTCACAGCTTCAAAAAGTGCAGATGGCGTGATTGCGAGCTCGGAAAGAAGTGATCCAACGACCCACAAACCGAAACTCAATCTTCCGAGTTTTTCATCAAATTTCTCAAGATACTCTAGCTCTTCTTTCAAATAGTCTTTTCTGGTTTTCCCTCTCAATAAATTCATTGCATCAGGTAATGGCAAAGGAGGCAGCTGAATTGTGTAAAAGTTCATTACCTTGGATAGTCTAGTTGTAATGATCACATGAGACCCTACCGTGTTCCTTGGAATCAGATCATGTAAATCTTTTCTTTCCCACCATTCTTTTTCTGCCTCAAGATTGTCGATGATTAGTATGGCATGTCGCGGAACAGTTCTCATTTGATTCTTTTGAATGCCTCCAATTCCTGCTCTTCAAAGCTTCTGATCCTTCCTCTTTCCTTCTCAGCATCAGCACTCACATCCAACCCCAAATTCAGTGA
>CAODLS011112434.1:0-18794 GCA_948243855.1 Flueggea neowawraea | reverse complement strand
GAGCAAAAGGTCTTGAGAAAATAAGGTAATCCCATTAGTGAAAGTCTTATGGAGAAATCAAACAAGGGAAGAGGCGACCTGGGAAAGAGAGAATGACATGAGAATACAATATCCTTATTTGTTTCCTGAGAAAGGTATGTAAATTTCACGGACGAAATTTCTTTAAGTGGGGGAGAAATTATAGCATCCCAAACTTATTATTCTATTAATGTTGGACTATTAGGCTATTAGTAATTATAAGATGGAGAGAATTCTTAATCTTGGGAATTGATTAACATGTATTTTTAATAGTTGTAGGTATTTTGATAAATATAAGAAAGAAATGAGGGTAAGATTGGAAGGAAATGTTAAGGATAAGTCTAGAAGGGTGGAGTTGTGGTTGTCATTTGTGTAGAAAACAAAAAGAGAAAAGAAGAAGAGAAGAGAGAGAGAAGAGAAGGGTTTTAGAGAGAGAGAACTTCAAATCACTATAACTTGAGTTCTAGAGGTCCAATTGATGATCTGTAAAAAGGGTTGTGTTCCCGGTCATTCCCTCTTTCATTTTCGATAGTGTTGTATGGTGATACTGCCAGAATCCGTTGGCAAGAAGGAAGGAATTTTGGACTGGTTTTGGTGGATTTTGAGCAAACAGGAAGGAGTTAGGACGCGGGTTGCTACCAATAGACTCGTTTCACTAAGATCTACAAGTATATGTTGGTGGTTTATTTTTCAGTGGCGTTTTGGTGACTGGTCAACGAGTTTCTAAAGATTTTTTGGCGAGATATTCTTGATCCAGCAGTGAGTTTTAGATATTTGGGACCAAAGTTTAGTGGATAAGATGAGATTTGGTGGATTCAAGTTTTTATTCAATTGTTATGGAGTTATCGATTGAATTCTTTGATGAGGAGTAATTGTGAATATTGGTTATTGATGATGACGATGATGATTAGATTAAGTGGTTGACATGGAGTTCATGAAATGTAAATTTTACGTAGTATTGTGGGTATTGTTGATGGGAATAAGCTAAAAAAAAAAAGAGACGTTGCGGATGGTGGAGGATTAAGGATGAAATTGAGAAAGGGTAAATGGAATAGAATGTGTTGATTAACTAGGAGTTAGAGTGTCAATCACATTTCATCTTAGTCCAAAATTGTTAGTGTCATTGTTAAGTTCAAAGTATTCTTTCTAATTAAAGTCTTATATGTTCATTCTTTAATTCTTATAATATGAGGCAATCCAGTAGCGTCACCTGACACTGGGAGTATTCGAGCTACCTGAGTCTAGGTTTATTCTCCATTTTAGCCAGGTGTGTGAACATATATGCAACTTAGATTATTTCAAAAGTATAGCTATATATATGTTTTCTACGAAAATGCATGGATTTGAGAAATGATTGTATTCCTATAAAACCAAGGAGCAGTATCAATTATTTTCAGTTATTTCAGCATAAAGTAGCATGCATAAAGATTATTTGAAAGGCATTCATGCATTGAACAAAAGCAATAAGATAATATATATATATATACATATATATATATATATATCTATATATATATATATATATATATATATCATATGGACTAAAAGGTTGGCTTATGATGATATACACCTATAATGAGTTATGAAAGATTAATGAATTGTGAGACTGTATTATTGATCATACCTTTGTATTATATTGTATTGTGATCTACCTTATTGATGATCAACTTTATTATGGATTGACTATTGAGATAAGTGGATCCAATGATCCAATACAATTGGCCAATTAATATCAGTTTTTGACCTTTATGGTGACATGTATTGTTTTAGCCCATAAGGCTATCAGTTTAGCCCTTTTGAGCCAAGTACTCTTTTAAATCTTAAGGTTGCTAACTGAGATTGATCATGACTTGGAATGCTAGCCATGGATTATATTTATTAGTTTAGCATCCAAATAGCTTGAGAACAATTCAGTATATTATTGGTGTATGATCAGTAATATCAGAACTTGCTATTGAGGTATCTATATGTAAAATGATCTCATGTTTTGTTTACATTGCATTATTTTTTTGAACTGCTATTTTAATGGTGAACAGAAATGATATGTTCAGAGGATCTAGCCAAGAATAATGAGAAGATTGATTGATATTAAAATTGAGATTGATAACTTGATACATATAGATATGATATTGAGATGTTGAATTACAAATATGGAATTGAGTTAATGGATATTTATAATAGTATAATAACTCCTTTACTGTTTCCCCGTTTGTTGTGTATGTGCCCACTCACGAGTTTCATACTCACTCCTCCTTCTCCTCCCTCCACAGATTAGTAGCAACTAGAAGTTGACTTTGCCTCGTTTTAGTTTCAAGTCAGAGCTCTTAGAAGAGGTTGGACCAACAATAGGAGTTTCATACTCACCCCCCTTCTCCTCCCTCCACAGATTAGTAGCAGCCAAAAGTTGAATTTGCCTTGTTCCATTTTCAAGTCAGAGCTCTTAGAAGAGGTTGGGCCAACAATAGGATTAGACCTTTTGTTCATGTTATTTTGAATCTTGCCTTTCTAGAACAAATATGTATTTATCTAGAAAGTTCTGATACATTGACTATTTGGATTGTATTTTCGATATAACCTTGAAAGGTTTTATGCTTTGAACTTTAATGAATATGACGAGGTATATCAAATTATATAAGATGGAAAAACAAAATGTCTCAGGTTAAGCATCAAACTAATAAAGTATAGTGTCACCTTACCTATGAGAGGTGGGTGTAACAAATCCTCTCCTTTTAATATTTCTAAAGTCATCGCGTTTTACTTCTTCTATGGGTGTAGTTCATGTGTCAGGCTTAATTAATTTCATGGGCCTTAGCCCATGTCTTATTATTACTACACTGAGCTATATTTTTAATATTCATTCTCCTTCAAATATACTTCGAAATACAAATTTAAGCACTCTTTGCTTTCTTTCTAATCAACTTCGGAACAATGGAAACTGTTTTTTGTTTTAACCCATACCATGCACACCCTGTGCCTTTAGTTTCTCTCCATTCCTCTCCCATCAACACTACCAAACAGTGGCTAAGATAACTTTAACCTTTGATCATAAATGGGTGGGATGGATATATGGTCCTTTACATGATCAAAACTTATCTCGCAGTTATCGAAATAGTGTAAACTCATAAATAAGAATCCAGAAGCCAGAAGGTGAAGAATCCAAGTGGAAGAGTTATACTAGTAATGAAAATCACAATCATCATCATTGGAATAAGACTATTACTATCAGCAGGCCAAGTATCCGTTAATATATACCAAGGCGTGATTCTGTCATAACTTTTTTCTTCATGATCACAACCATCGTCGAATAAATCATTTAAGATTTGACTTTGAACAACCATATACATTAAAAAAATAGTCGCTCATTTAATTGGTGATATGGGGCAATTCAACTATGATATAATAAATGCATCTTATGACGGAAAAATTGATTAAACTAATAAGTTTCCACTCATGAGTTATATAAAGTTTTATTTCTAAAATTAACTAATAAAAAATAAATTTTAATACAACCAGCTTCATATATATGTAAGAGTTTAAGCTCTTCTCAGAGCCAAAAAAAAGAGTTCCAATGAGCAATTGATTTCTTTTTGAATTCTTTTTTTAATCAATTATTATTTTTGATGTGTCAAAAGTACAATGAATCTATTTAATCGGAGACTAATTTAGCATATGGAAAATTCAATTTCTTATCTCTTTTTTTCCCAGTTACATTGGCCTTAACTTTGTAGGAGAAACATAAAACTTATTTTTTTGTAAGTGATTTTATTAAAACACTAAACTATGAAGCAGTGGATTAGCAATAGCAAGAGAAAATCTCCCACTACTCGAAGTGTTTTTGCTGTATTACGAGACTATAATATCAGAAGAAGAGAAAAAACTGAAAAAAAAAGTTTACATTTGTTTCCACGGATGTATCGTTTCAAGACAGAATCATAAAACTTATGACACAGCATGTACACATTTCATTGCATTCAATAACCAAGCCAGGGACGGATTTATGGTTCTGAAACGTATTAATTAACTCAATTTCAACACATGTAGAACGAAAATTATTTGGTTTTTGTGTACTATATATATGTGTAAATCCAATCTTTCAATTCAAACTCATTCACATTACAAGAGCATTTTGTTGCCCTCGTTTTATTCCAAAATGGAGTTTCGTTTCTTTCTGATCTTTGTTTTTGCTTCAGTGAGTTTCCTTCGATCTTCGTATAAACCAAAAAAAAAGAATGTCTTAGTTTATTCCATTTATGGTGATGATTTCATTTACTTTTCGTTTTGCAGATTTCGGTTACTGCGAATTATGCTGCTCCATCTTTAGAAGTCTATTGGAAGAAGTTGTTGCCTAATACAACAATGCCCCAAGCTCTCCGAGATCTTTTACCTTCTGGTATTGCTCTATTATATTTAGGCTAGTATTTTGTGATCACTGAATTGTAGTTTTTTCATCATCGTTTCAAGTATATATAATTTAAAAAGAATATAATACTTTACTTCTCATTAATATTTTATTAGTACTCCTTTAATTTTTTTAACGTCATATGATCTCTAATTATGATATATATATACTGTTATACATAATAATGTAGCAAGCAACCATCGAGAGTTATGATTAAGTGGTAGGGGCTACTACTTGCTTAATTACAGGTTTTAAATTCAATTTAATGGAAAATTTTGTTGTCCACAAGGTTTCCATACTTGATGCCAAGAATATCTAGATACAGGTGATTTAATTTAAAAAAAAAAAAAAGCAGAAAGTTTTAAGGGAGAAAATGATTTCCACGCTTTAAATAGCGTTAACTTGTTGTGCTACTATGATTGAACAGAAGATAACAGCGGTAGCAAACATGATTTCACAGTTGAAGCCAACAAGAACAGATGGAATGGAAAACCAAGCAAGACAATGTTTGGAAACCAAGAGTTCAGTTTAAGCATGGGAAGTGATGGAATATCGGTGGACACAAAAAGTGACGGCAACTCTTTTTCAATAGATCCATTTGAATACAATTATGCTGCTTCGGAGAATCAACTTCATGACAACCCAAACGTGACCCTCTTCTTCCTGGAAAAAGATTTGCATTCTCCAGCCAGGAATATGAGTTTCCATTTCATCAAGTCAATGCCTAACTCTAAGTTTCTCTCGAGAGAAACTTCAGACACTATACCCTTTTCTTCACACAAGTTTCCCGAAATCTTGAACCTGTTCTCCGTTGAGCCTGACTCAACAGAAGCTAAATCAATGAAGAAAACTATAGAAAATTGTGAAGAGCCAGATTTGGATGGTGAAGAGAAGTATTGTGCAACATCATTAGAAGCAATGATAGATTTTATCACGTCAAAGTTGGAAAACAAAGGCAACAAAATCCAAGTTTTGACGACTCAAATTTTGGACAAAAAGGGTCATCAAAACCACAATTATAAGCAAGAATTTAGAATTGAACATGGAGTGAAGATTGTAGGAGATGGTGATCATGAGACCATAATTGGGGTATGTCATCGGCAAAAATATGTGTATCCTGTGTTTTATTGTCATATGACACATAGAAGTAGAGCTTATGTGGTTCCACTAGTCGGAAGTGACCGATTGATGAAAGTCAAGGCTGTGGCTATATGCCATCTTGACACATCTAAATGGAACCCTAAGCATTTGGCTTTTCAGTTGCTTGGTGTTAAGCCTGGGACTGCAACTATTTGTCACTTTCTTCCACAAAACCATGTTGTTTGGGTCGCCTAATAAGTCGTTGATAGTCTAATAGTTGCTTTGTGAAAAAATATGTCAAACCCGATCCGTAGAGTTCCTCCTCATGGATTCCCGTCGGATTACTTAATAAGATAACGTTGTTTGATGGTAATTGTTGTAACTCAATTGGTAAATACAACTCAAGTTATTATGTTATTACATTAATTTAAAACTTAAGTTTATTTTAGTTAAATTAAATATTTTTTAATATTTGCTATTGAGTTACTACTACATTCACCTATAAATAGCATGACATTACATTTTCATTATCAATTCATCTACACAACATTCTTCATAAGAGAGAAATTAAAGAAAAGTGTTCTCATAGTTGAGCTTGAGTTTGAACAATTTGAGTAAAGTTGTTTAAATCATATGAATTATCGGGCTATTGTATCCTAGAGGAGACGGAAACGGGTCAAATTAGTAAAGTATACTCTACTATATCGGTTATAAAATTTACAACCGTATACGGCTTGAATCTCCTTAAAAAAGAGTGAGATATCCCCGCCTCAGCCTTATTTAATTTTGTGCAAAATTCCTCATAATTTATTATTTATTGTAATTTTCACCAACAGTAATAAAACAAAAAAACGTACCATTGTATAGGAGTAAAATAAAGTTGTTGTTCTTATTGAACTTTAATTAGAAACTACTCTTATGTGGCTTTTTCTTTCTCCTGGAACATATTGACGGTATTGAAAGCTTAATCCGACTTGGATAAGTCATTTACTGCATTTTTTTAACTGTATATAGTTATACAGTTATGTTGATTCCTTGCAATTCAAATAAGCATGAACATACGGACATTGATACTTGGTTTCTTATGTGAACCTTTTCATAACATTTTTCGAATTTTTGTTTTCCTTACTAATAAAACGAGGGACTGTTTTGCAAAAACAAATTTAAAGGAATCAAAATTAAATTACCATGCATGTATATCTTTGATATTTTCTTATTATATTTATAAAACTTTATTTTATAAGACATGAGCTATAGGTTCACTAAACTAGGAGTTATAGCCCGTGACAGTACTGGACTCTCTAAATGTTACTTTTGCGGAAAAAGTAGGCCTTGTCACTTTTATTTGTAGGACTTAATTATGTGGTAATCATGCAGCACATTTATAAAATTTTACAATATTTATTCTGTATGAATAATTTATGTATATTACAAATTAACTTTGTAATTTATCTTTTATAAGTGTCATTTTTTAAATTTAAGGCTTAATTTTTTAAATTTACGGACATCTAGTTTATATGTTGTTGATTTGATATTGATATTTATATGTTTTTGATTTGTTGTTAATATTTTTTATTATATTTGTAAATTTAAGATATTTTATTTATATGTTATTTAAATGTTATTTATATATTGTTGATATCTTTTATTTATATATTATTTTATATGTATTGATTTTCAAGTTTATATATTATTTATATGTTGTTTTTAAATTCAATGTTGTTTATATGTTGTGTGAATGTTATTTATATACAATGAAGATATTTTAAATAAGTTTTAAACAAGTTCAAAAATGAATAGATTCTAAAAAAATTCTAAACAAGTTCGAAAATGAATAGATCCTAAACAAATTCTAAATAAGTTTTAAACAAGATAAAAAAAAGTCTGTAAAACTGTAATTTATAACGTTGAGATATAAATCCATAATTTCGTAATTTTCATCTAAAATATTGAAAATGGATCTCGTGAATTCATAATTAGTGAATATGGGCTCTATGAATGTGTAAATGCCCCCTTAATTATACAACTCCTTGCAAAAACTTTAGAGGAAATTACATAGTATAGTCTTTGCATTTAAATTTGAAAAATTGCACAACAGGCTTTCTAATTTTAAGAATGACATAACTAGAATCATAATCACACATATACCACAATTTTGGAAAACATATACCACAATTTTGGATTACACGTGCCTCATCCTCTTCATCGGTGACGGAGGGAGACCAGGGCTGGTGAGGGCACGTGCCCCCACCTGCCGTTAGCCGGAACTCCCTTATTAGGGGATTCCTTCAACTCCCTCCGTAAGGGTGCCCCCCTCTCATTGACGCTTGACGGATTGTGCCCCCCGACCAGAAATTTTTTGGCTTCGTCCCTGCTCTTCACCATCTCCTTCTCTCTCTCTCTCTTTTTCGAACAACTCCTCGCCTAAAACTCCTACCTAATCTCGTCCTACGAGCTTCGATCCTTTCTCAAATCCATCTCTGACCTAAAAAACTCCTTCGACACTCTCTCCTCTCAACTCATTCCTAAAAAGAAGTTTTCCTTCAAGAACAAGTCCTCCTCCTCCATAACCAAACACTCCCAAGAAACAACCACAGCTCCTCCCACGTAAATGAACCGTCTAGCGCAATTCTCCTAGATTTATAAAAAAGCAAAACAAGGTTTTGCAGAAGAGCTTCAGAGGCTCATTGATTAGAGAATTTAAGTTATTAGATCTTGATTTTTGTGAGCTGAGTTTGATAGGTTATGTGAATGCCATGTTTATGAATAGATTGAGGAACTGTAAAGTTTATGTAGGACCAGTGATGTGATCGATGCTTATTGAAGAGGCTAAGAAGTGTGTGTTTGTATTGGCTTTATCAGATACGGATACATTTTGAGAAAGAGAGTGATTTTTATTTTAGAGTGAGGAGTAGGTCGATTATTGAGGGTTGTGGCATGGTGAGGTTTGAACCATATTGTTTAAGGTATGAAGGAATTGAGGAGGACCTAAAAGAGGTTGGTATGGAGGAGGAAAGTGATAATTGGAGTAATGTGGATGATTTTAAGTTGCTTTGCACTGTGAAGTCTCTGAATTGGTCTGTTTTGGATGAGAGTGAGAGGATTGGGAGTGTTGAGACTAAGGAATTCAAGAGTGCAAATGGAGAGGGCTAATGGCAGGAGGAGTTGCTTTAATCTTCATCACTTCAAGTAATATTTTTTATTTTGACTCGTCTGTACACATTTATAATCGGTCATATACTCATTTTGTGTATTGAATGTACACATTTGTATACAAATTTTTAAATGACATTTTTATAATATCTAAGTTTATATACATTCTATAAACGTTTTAAACTGGATTTATATCCAAATAATAAAAATAATATTTTAATTATTTTGGTTTGTATCCATTTTGTGCATGTTCTCTAAGCTTTTTTGTATTGTACAGATTTTGTATTTATTTTGTACTCATCACACATGGTCAACCTTTTGGCGCATAGTCAAACGCTACACGTAGTCAAAAAGTTGTCAAATTGTAGCATTTTTTAAAATGCTTTTATCTGTGTGTGTTATTTCTAAGAATCTTTTGCTATTGTGGTATTTGTCAAACTATATATTTTTTTATTGTATATTTGTGTGTTTTTTCCACAAATTTAGTTATTTGTGAACATATGAGGTTATTCCTCTTATTAATCTATACCAAAATTTTTATTTTCATACCGATATAATTTTTTTTTTGCATTTCTACAGTTTCTTTGTATTATATATATTTCAACTTAAATTATTTTAAATTAAAATCAGATGAACATTAAAACGAAAAGAGAGGGAGAATGAGTTTTGAGAGATCTCGTTGTTAGTTTTAGTGTCCTAGTCCAATCAGTTATGTACATTGTCATTTTCTTTATCATTTAATAAAAAGGCATTTTATTTTATATCTTTGAAATATTGTATGTTTTAAGAAGATAAAATTCTCCATGAATAGTTTATTCTTCCTTATGTCATCAAGTATGTGACTTGATATTAAAACCATAAGGTAAATAGAATACTATTCTAAATGTCCCTAATCGATTATTATCATGAGAATGATAATAAACTAAGGTTAGTATGCTGCTAAGCGGATATTCACGTTTTACTGATTATAGACATGAGATGTCACTTAAAACATAGATGCATGTTGGGGAACATGTATTGGACTGGCATGCTATGAAAGCACTTCGTGGAGTAATGTCATAAGTAACTTTCATGCAGTGGTGATGTTTGAGTCCTCTGACTGAAACTCAATATCGACTCCTATCTGATGATTCACATGTTTTGGCTTAGTCAAATGTTATTCATAACAGGACAACAATAAAGGTTATGATTGGATATGTCATGAATCTTGTAGAGAAGTAATATTGAGAGTGACAAATTTGTTCCTCTTAAGAAGAGTAATATCTCTAGGTCACTTGATGAGTAGGATTGATGGAATGTATGCATACTCGAATGAATTGATAAAGGATTATCAATGTCATTTGTTATATCAATCTACTTGGGATCAAGAAACACGTTAAGTTATATAAGGTTGACATGTGATCATATCTTATACTTAAATGAGATATCGTGAGACAAAAAGGACTAAATATCAAACTGTGAAAGATTAACTCAGATCTCCGACGCCATTTGATTTTGGGTTGTTGTAATGTATTACTAGATACCGCTTATGGACTTTGGGCTTGAAGGTTTGGGACAAAACTCATTGCCAATTTCGAATTGTTCTATTGGGTCACACACTAGAACGAATTAGCTTTCAAATTTGTTATATCTTAGTATTACAACATTGAAATTAACAATTTTTTTGATTTTAGGTAGGTATTACTTGGTTGATATGGGATTTATGCTTAGGAGTGGATTGATTGCACCTTATAGGGGTATGTGATATCATTTGAAAGAATATTCAACTCGTAGTCCTGAAAATGCCAAAGAGTTATTTAACTTGCCACATGCATCATTGTGTAATGCAGTTGAAAGAGCATTTGGAGTTTAAAAAAAAATATTCTCAATTAAGAAGAGTAATATCTCTAGGTCACTTGAAAAGACATATTCATTTGATGTTCAATGTGAGATTGTTTTGGCTTGTGTTGTCCTACATAATTTTTTTGATGGGCATAGATCCATATGAATGTCTAAATGATGCAGTAGATTCAGATATGCTAAATAGAGAGGAAGTGGATACAAAATCTGAATTTAGAGACAAAGCTAATGAATACACAAGATTAGGCATTGTATTGAGGGATAATATTGCAGCTGAAATGTGGCATGATTATGTTCAGATCGATGTTAATTAAATTTGCAACATCTATTGCCATCATATGTAATATGTGTTTGCAATTGACTATATAGCTAGATTTTGGATTTTCCATTATGTTCAGTAGCTCTTTTGTATGTTGCTTTTAATCAAGGTAGGTTGTATTGCTAACAACAACTACTTTATTTTAAATGCAAGTTGGATATTTACTACTATACATTATTATTTTATTTATGGTTATATGTGATGATTATTTTTTTAAATTATTATTGTATATGTTTATAATATAGAAATGGCAATGAAAGATGCAACAATTATCATTGAGAATAATGATCAGAAGACTGAAAAAGAAAGGAGAGACATGCTTCGATGGACAGAGTGCATGGATTCTGTTTTGATAAGTGCTCTCTTATATCAACAAAACATAGGCAATCGGGTGGATGGTACGCTTACTACCAATGTAATGAACCAAGCTATTGCTGAAGTGCGTAAAAAGACTAGACTTCAAAATATTGACAAAGACAAAGTTCAAAATCGAATAAAATCTTTGAAGAGTAACTTCATTGAATGATATGATCTTTTAAAACACTCAAGTGGTATTGCGTGGAGTCTAATAACTAAAATGTTTGATGCAGAACCTGAAACGTGGGAAGCTTATATGCCTTATTTATTCTAATATAGTACACTGGTTCATTAATGTCTTAATTAATGATGAATTTTTGATTGAATATGAGCAATGTGTGCATATTATCTGATTTTTATAACTGATGATTTCATATTATACCATGCAGGCAAAGCCAAGTGCAAAGAAATGGATGTCCACTAAAATTAATTACTATGATTAATTGTTGCTCTTGTATGGGAAGGATAAAGCAACCGGTGGCAATGCTGAAACAACGAAGGAGAAAACGCGTCGTTCATCAGGTGAAGCAACTACTGGTGAATTGGTTGTTGATGTCAATACCATTGAGGATATTGATCAAATGTTGGCTTCAAATGATATTTTCTTGGAAAACTTTGATTTTGCACCTGTTGATAGAAGTCAAACAACAACTCAATGTGAAGAAAAATCTCAATGTTAATTTTGAACCTGTGTTTGTAACATCTCCAAAGAAAAAGAGAAGAAAAAGCGCTGCTACAAATGAGGTAAATGCAATTAAACAATCTATTAAGAATGTTGTTGAGGTTCTTAAGGAAGGAAATATTATTGCTGAAAAATGAAATGAAATTGTTGAAAGAGCACAACAACGTGTCTATTCAGAGAATGAAGTATATGTTGAGTTATTGAAAATTTACCTCAATGTTAGCCTCCGATTCCAGGTTTATGATTTTATCACTGCAAATGTACTAGGATGAGAAAATTCTTTGGTTGCCCTGAGCATGAGTGCAAGTACTACTTATTACACTTGATGAATGACACTCCCAAATTAGAATAGTAACTAAATTAACTTGATGTGTTTTTTTGGATGATAATTATATGTACATATTTTATAGATAATATAAAATTCTAAGGATGATTGTAAAAGACATGGTTATATTTTGTTTATAATATTTTGTTAAAGGATTAGTTACAGAAGGCCTACTTATGGCTCACTATATGTGATATACTTATAATATATTTTACCTCTATGAATATTTATCTCAGGAATGAGGCTTTAATCACATAGTTTTTACATGTGTGGCTCATTTAGGAACTGTTGGAAAAATATAATATTCCATTTGTTGGCGCAGGATCAAGCGAGTGTCGCCAAACATTTGACAAGGTAAACCAATCTCTTCTTTACTTGTCACATAAATTTGGTGCTTCCTTGAATATGAAGTTCTGATGCACTATGTTTGGGAGGGAGCACTATAATATGTATATGGTCAAGTTTAGGAATGGACTGGTTGTTTGATTTCTGAGATTTTCTGCCTAAGCCAATGTTGCCTTTGGGCACAATGTAAACTTGAATGATTGAAGAAGAGTATAATAGTAAAAATATATTCTATTGATTTATTTTTTTTTCTTTTATTTTAAGAGAGAATTCTATTTTCCTTCCTATTGTTATCAAGCATAACCAAACAATATGAGAAAATATGAGAAAATTTGTATTTCCATTCTTTTCTTTTCCTTTCCATTTCCTTATTTAATTTGCTTTCTATTTCCATGCATCACTAATCAACCAAACAAAGGCTAAATTCATTTGAGACTTTATATCCTCCATATTAGGATTATCAAGAAAATATGGTCAATAATCTATCAATGCAGGATTTGCTAAACACATGTAATGAGCCTAATAAACCAATATCTCCAACAAGAAATGTGAGAGCTTATTGTGAATGCACATAACATCAAAGGTTCTAAAACATGCGATAAGTGTAAAAAAACTAATATTTAAAGATAAACCTTGAGGAACTCGTTCAGTCATATAAATTATCAGTTCTATTAAAACATGTAATAGTTTTAAGAAACTAGCATTTTAGAAGACAAAACTTGTTTAACTACCCTCTTAATTTAGGTTCAATTTATTATAATTAACCCTATAAAGAGTAACTGGATCGTATATTGGGTAAGTTGAGTTAGAAAATCTGTTTATTAAAAAACTGTTTTAGTTGAGGGCTAAACATGATAATTAACTCTATTGAAACGAGATTTAAAGAGGGAAAATCACACTTTTATATCAAAATGAAATACTGATTTTGAAAAATGTCTTTCAACAATACCAATTTTGAAAAATGATAGAAAAATAAAAATCATTTAAAAAATATCATATTCGCAAGAAATCGCTATATTTTAGAGAGAAATTGATTTTTTCCCAAGAAATTTATTTTTCTCGAGAAAATGAATTTCAGTAAAACAATTATATAATTTCTCAAGAGATCTCCAAAATTTTCCAAAGACGGTATTCAAAAGTCTTCAAAAGGTAGTTTTCAATTTTTTATAAAAAATTTGGTTTAATTTAGAAAATCTCCAAATGTGTTCAAACCGCACAATTCTTTTATAAAAAAATTGATTCAATAATTTTTTTGTATAATTTTTTTAATTAATTTTAATTATTTGTATATATTTACAAATTTAACTTTATTTAATAATAATTAATTTGATCACCAAAAGTCTCTAAAAATCTACGAAAGTCTCCAAATGTCTACAAAAGTCTCCACATATAATCACTTTTGCACAAAATCAATCAAACTCAACGAAAACCACCGAAAATCAATAAAATCAACCTGAACAATTAAACCATTAAGTCTCACAAAAGCATTAATGAACAAACAATAAAAAGACTTTTATGGAAGAAAAAAATTAAAACTAAGGGCACTTTCGTAATTTTACACAACCAAACAAATGGCAACAACAAGGGTTTCAACCCTAGCAGCCGCCTTTGGGGATCCTCGCCACAGCCACGTCAGTCGTAACACAAGAAGCGCGACACGGAGGAGATTGAAGGAGATGAAACAGAGACGAAGAAAGCGTCGCGGAGGAAGAAGCATGATGCGAAGATAGAAGCACAACACGGAGGAAGAAGCAAAACACAGAGAGAGAAGTCGTCGCAGAGATCCAGTCGAGCAAGGCGGAGATCCATAGCAAGAGCGCGAAGATCGAAGTCGAGGAACGTCGAGATTGAAACACAGAGGGAAGAGAGGCGACGAAGCGAAAAAAAGACTTGTCGCACTACAAAGAAATGAATGACGAAGAAAGAGAAATGGTAGAGGAGGGGAGGGCGGCGAACAAGAGAGCTAGAGTTTGGGGAGAGTGAGAGAGAAGAGAAAGAGGACAGAGATGAGATGTGAGAGAGAGGAAGGAGAGAGAAAAAAAATAGATAAAGTAAGATAAAAATTTAAATTTTTACTTGATTGAATATTATATTTTAAAAATTAAATTTTAAAAATAATATATAATTAAGTTAAATTTAAAAATATATTATTTTATTAATTATTAATATAAAAATTATTTTTATTTAAATTTAAATTTTATTTAAGACATGTAAAAATAATTAATTTTTTAAAGCAGATGGTAAAAATGGACTTAAAAAAAATAGAAGTTTAATCCAAGACATAGCTCGACCAAACTACAAACCCATCCAAGCTCACACCAACCACCAATAATTTCTTTGTCCCTGTTTATTTTCTGGTGTGCGGATATAGAAACACGGTTGTGGAGGCCGCATAGAGAGGCGGTTGTTGTCTTGTGTTGTTTCCAAAACATCTCCTCCTCCTCCGATTCAACTTCTTCCATAAGCCTAACAACAACAACATCAAGAAGAGAGATTTCAATCCGACAGCGAGTGGGAAAATTCACGATATGATGCCGTCGATGTGTCTCTCCCTATCTTCCACTTCGATTCCTATGGCGGCGGCGCCGCACAGAGAGGCAGCACCAGCTGCTTCGTCGTCCTCATCATCTTCTTTTGCGACCCATGTATGCCGGTGCTCTTTTAGGCTGGTGATCTGCAATGGACGAATGAGGTGTACTCTCTGTCGGAGGAGACGACAGTCCCATGTTGTTTGTATGGCACCCGACGAAGAGAAACTCACTCGCCGCAACCCCCTCGACTTCCCCATCGTAAGCTTCCATATTTACTATCTGTTATTTCGTTTTGTTATTTGAGGAATTATATGGTGTGTGTCAGTAAGTTCGGTGATTGTGCAAGTTTGGAGTTTTGAGTTTGATTAAGTTGACCCGTTTCTAGGAATGATTTTGGGTTGTTTCGCTTTTCAAATTTGCAAATTTTGTGGGTTTTGTGATTGTAGAAAGTTACAGAGTCGAGAATACTGACGATTTGAGGGTCAATGCTTTGAAAAATCCTGCAACCAAATCGTAGTCAAATTTAAAAAGAGAAAGTGAAGAAAATGTTAGTGGAATATTAAGAGCTTGCATTGGACGTTATCTTCAAGAACTGTATTGAAGAGGAAGAATCAAACCCTTATGAAGTCTGTAGTTTACTCTGATTATCAGTTCAAAATGTTTGTAAAATTCAAAATCCAGCATAAGCTAGTTCGCAGCTTCAGAATAACACAACTATCTGATTCTTTGTTTGGTGTTCATTTGTTTCTGGTTTTGCTCAGTCACTGCCCTTTACTTGCATAATCAGTGCCGGGACCTTAAGAACTTAATGGTGAATTTGTGTGTTAATTGTGAAATTGAGTATGAAATAACAAATGGGTGAAAGTTGCTCAACTGATGGTGCTATCCATGAAATCAATGTTCTCAGGTTTGATGGAATGTGTAAAATTTGAGCTAAAGTGCCTTTTACTTTAATAAGTGAACTCTGATGTCTTTCTGGGTGTACTTTTTGGAATCTGGCAAATGGCAATTTGAGATTGGTTCAGCACTTCCGTGTAATTTCTTTTCTGAAATAGAGCATGGATGAAAAACATGTTTGATAATCTTTCTTGTATTTGTTAAGCAATTCACAAGGTTTGAAGCCTTATGAATTGCTGAGCAATGATGTCGATGAGACTGTAAGATAAAGGACATTGTAAAAGTTGTCCATATAAAAAATTTCAATGTCAAGAATGATGGAAAAACTTGCTTGTCGCATCATTTCTGTTGAGAATGATGGGAAAAACTTGATTGTGCGTTGTTAAGCTTTGAGAAGATCATGTAATTTTTTATGAATGTTTGCAACTCTTACTTGGAGAAACTTTGCTTGTTGATTTACCATAATAAAAGGAAAAGAAAAATAGAAAAAGCAATTTTTTTTGTGATACTAAGGCGGGCCACTTTATTTTTATTTAGATCAGTCTTACAAATTTTGTTGCTGTGTGGTCTTTATGTTGTTTTTGCTGCTTAATGTTACCAATTTTTAGTTAGTGTGCTACATGCGGGGATTAGTTTGTTGCTCAACAGTATCAATGTGATGCGTACTTCCTAGAACTGTGAATTGGTTATATTAAATTTGTTATTTTTCTCTGAATGCTTACAGTTTGGTGATACCGTGTATAATGTGTTATGATCTTTGTGGCAGGAATGGGAACGACCCAAGCCTGGACGTAGACCTGACATATTTCCCCAGTTTAGCCCTATGAAGACACCAATTCCACCTCCATTGCCATTTGATCCCCCTGAAGAAGATGAGGAGGAAGAAGAAGAAAAAAAGAAAGAGGAAGAGGAAGAAGATCCTGAAAAGGAAGAAAAACCAGATAAGCCTGAAAAACAGTAGAGTGAGTCAACTTACAGGATCCTCATCAGTTCTTCTCAATTTTCTATGTTTGCATCTATTTTTTTTCTTGTTTAGTTATGTCTAACATTACGTGCCGCGAATAGAATATGGATGCAATGCTTGTCTTTCTTACTGGAGAGTGTTGTTGATGTCTTTTTGCAGTTTTACTTGCAAGGATGTTGCAAATATCTTTTTTGGGATTCATTATAGGTTATGATGAGAAGTAGGATCGAGTTCCTTTTTGGTTGAAATAGATAAACTCTATACAATGCATTGATTAATGTCACTTCTACTTTTAACATCTTTGTCGTGAAAAATGCAAAAGAGGGATATCATCTGGTAGTCTTGTTAAGAACACACAAAGATTAAGAATGAACCTTTATTGTGTTAGTGGTGATTTAGAAGTATTTGCTGTTTCTTTCTTCCGGATAACAATGCAAAGATTATTGTTCTCGACTGCTACCTGTTAAAAATAGCTCGAGTTTGTTATCACTGTATGACAATTGGTTTTTCTATTCCTGTTTTCATATTTTCAGTTCAGCTATTATGATATTTCACTCCCAGACTAGTGTGATCATCAGAATTGATAGAGAGTTAAGAAAGTTGCAATTTCAAATTCACACCTTTTGTATTTTTGTTTCTATTTTTCAGTTTTTAGAGAATTTTCAAAAAATTCTCTAAACTATAAATTTATTTCCTGCTTCAAAGACCATCTTTCTTTCCAGCAAATGACGACGATTTTCGGGCTTTTTAATAATGTAGACATCCCCGTTTATATAATGCTGATTTTTAAAGTTGGTGGCGATAGGGCCTAACAATTACATTTTCATGAACATGGTCTGTAACAAAATTGCAGAGGAATGAATTACGTAGCATTGCGTAACTAGTGCTGTGATTTATACTAGGGCTGTGTTTATCTGCCAGAAGCTAACCAGCCATCTAAATTTTTGAATCCCAGTAATCGAAAACGAAAAAAAAAAGTCATGAAGTCGATGATTATGGTGGCATTGCTTTACCAAGCAATCAAAATGTGCGAAAATTTGGGACCAACACTGGCACAAGACTTCGCTGCTATGCATATTTGTTTTAATTTTGGTTGATTGAATGAAAGATGACAGAAAAAAAAAAAAGTAAATTGGTAAATTTAGTTGGTAGCTGAGTGGAAAAATGGATAAGTTGTCATATTTTTTAAGAGTTAGGATACCTATGAATAGTAATAAACTATACTAATATTACACGCTATGGCACAGTATTTTTCAGACTTTTCTGTCTATATGACCTTGCACGTATATGCATAATTCTTGCTGAAGTTCTGCTTGGCCCTTTTTTCTGTCTGAAATATTATTCAGTCAGACTTATTATTCAGTCAGACTTCTCTCTTCTTTTAAGTTGGTCCTTATCTAACAAAGTCAAGTAAATAAAAAAAAACCCACGTCGTCCAAGTTTATATAATTGTCAATCATGAGAACATAAGCCAGTTAGGTCTGAATGTCTGGTGAAGATTGGCAGATGGAGAACAAAACTACAATGCCACCAACACTCTCTTCATTCCCCACCACCACTCTCTTCCTTCCCCCACCACCACCATCAAGCTTCAGAATTCCATTCCCAAACCAAAACTTTTTTTCTGGGTCTTCAACTTTACACAATCCATGGTATGTAAATTAATCTTTCATCTCTCTCAGCCTCTCCAATTCGTTCTTCACTCATTATCCATTTTCTTGAATCAATCTGTTGCTGTTTTTGTTGATGCAGTCTCTGACGCCGTTGATGTTCCGGTCTCTGGTCCCGCTAATGACATCACTTATCAGTGAGCCAACTGCCTCAGTCACAACGTTACTATATTACAGTGAACTTCTGCCTCAGAGCATTATTTTGCAGAGATTAG
>CAODLS011112250.1:0-19592 GCA_948243855.1 Flueggea neowawraea | reverse complement strand
TTTGGTTTGGTTTTTCCACTTGTACTCCACATGTACTTGTTATGTACTCATTTTTTCTTCTTGTTTTGATCTAATGTTTTCTTTTCTCATTATAGAAAAATTTAAAAAAACAACTTGTACTCACTGTTTGAGCATTTTTTTAGTGAATTATACTCACTATAGCAACGCCTCACTCCCTCCCTCATCTTTAACTTCTCTGTCTCTTTTTGAAACAAGCGGCGACAACACTAATCGAGACAGTGCCCAAGGCGACGAAGACACGTCGACGACAACCACACGAACAGTAGCAAAGAACGGTGATAGCGAGACCTTTCGTAGGGTCCATTCAAAAGAAATCCAGAACCCGCACCGGGCAAACCAACGCACTTCTAGTTTCAGATCAAAGTCATCAACTCATATTAGGCAAATATACATTTGATTCAAAAAGTTGTGAGTGAAAGCATTAGGGAGAAAATTCGTTTTATACTCGTCTTGTACTCCTTTTGTTCTCTTTTCATACTCATAATTTTACAAAGTAATAAAGAAAAAATATTTGTACTTGGCTTGTACTCGCTTTGTTTTCTTTTCATACTCATAATTTTTGTTTTGACTTGTACTAACTTTTGTTGGTGTTTGTTCTCATTTTTTCTGTTGTACTCTATTTGCAAATATTGGATCGTACTCAGGTTGTACTCCATATGTACTCTGTCTTTGGTGGTCAACAGAACCTTTATAACACTACTCTGTACTCTGGTTGTACTCGTTTTGCTAGCTTGAAGAGTGTGGTCAAAGCGATGTCAACGTATTCAAAGCGAGATCAACCTTGTTCGACCAGACGATCAACTGTTGTATTTGTGATATGATTTTTTTCTCCATGTTGCATTTTTTAAATGCTTTCAAATAGTGTTGCATTTGTGTATTTTGACACTTTTTTTGTTGAATATTTGTGTACTTAACCCCTTTAATTATTTATGTTTATACCTTATTTCTGCAAAGAAAAATTATTGTCGCAATGTTGCAAATATTTTCTCTTTTTTTATTTGTGTAGAAACTAAAAAAATCATGCTAGTCTATTTTTTTAATTAAATCACCTTATATCCAAATACATTTATGTTATCTTCACGTTATTATCTCATACAACAATAAAGTCGAAATCTCGAAGTTGGAATTCGTCCCCTTACATCATGCAAATAAAGAAAAAGAGAAATGTCGGAGTCCTACTCCCGATACCACTCCTACATTTAAGTCAGAATTTTGACAATGTTTTTTAGAGACAGTCTCTAAAGTATTGCTTCTACATTAAAATGAAGAGTTGCAAGCTTATGAAAGTTGAGAGCTCCATAAGGTATTTGTTTTGAAATTTGAATGTAAGTATCGGTTTTTCATTTGCTGAACTTATTTCTTTTGAAATTTATGGCCACAGGAGTCGCGGAAGGAACATTTAGAAATTCCTACATTATTTATATCTCTTTTGAAATTTATGGAGAGCTGGGAGCTTTACAAGGTATTTGTTTTGAAATTTGAATGTAAGGATCATTTTTCAAATATTTATTGTGTTTGCTCAACCAATAAAAAAAGCGTATGCCATTTCGAAGGGTTCGGTGTATTGTTGGGGTATCTCTGCCAGCTCTGTCGTGGTGCCTACTCGT
Source organism: Flueggea neowawraea (assembly GCA_948243855.1). Lineage (NCBI taxonomy): Eukaryota > Viridiplantae > Streptophyta > Magnoliopsida > Malpighiales > Phyllanthaceae > Flueggea > Flueggea neowawraea. Next base: position 17,964 of record CAODLS011112250.1, on the reverse strand, counting down.
CTAAGGCTTGTCCCTGGGAAACCAAGGCTACTCTTTTTGACATTGCAAAGTTGCTTGGTGTTTTTTGTTATATTTCTCTTAACGATGTTGATCACTCTACTAATGTTGTTGCAGACCTTCCGGGTTTACAAGCTTATGACTTTGCCTGGCCTTTGGATTAGCCTTCATACAATCCAATGTACTTAAAGAAAGACTCTTTGTATTAGAAACTTACAACAATGAAATTTACTTTCAGTTCAAAAAAAAAAAGCATCTGCCATTTCTCTTAGAATATGGACTCTTGCTCATTTAGATCTAGCCATATAAGGTTTTACTATTGCATTTGGCTCGGTCTTTGACTTAGAGTTTTTTACATAGATAACTCACCAAACAGAAACATATTTTACAAATAACTACTTCAAAATTTTAACCAAATATGCTCATAATTTAGTGAAGTTATTTCTGAAAATAGTCACTCATAAATTAAAATATGGATCAACTAGATCTTCTTAAAAATAGACATTGAAAACTTGATAAAAATAGATTTAAAGTTTTTGATTGACTAATCCTACAAATATAGGAGATTTTAACCATCAATAATTGGATAAAAAAAATATGCTAACAAATACGTATCAACACATTAAAAAATTTAAAAAAAGCATAATATTCGAAGTTGTTAGAGTAAATTCTTATTGAAACTCGACAAAAGTTTTGCTATGCCATTTAAATACATCATGATATTGTAAAAATAATTAAAGATTTTATAGACGTTTTATAGATTGAAATTTCTTTGAAACTAAATTGAAACTACAATTGTTCATATTGGATTATAAACCATAATATATTTTTTTATAGATTGAAACTTCTTTAAAACTATATTAAAACTACATTAGATGTTAAGATCTTGTTGAAAAATTAAATAAAAGGTATGATGTTTGGTGAAATTCTCTCTTTAAAAATAGTCCTTAAAAATAGGTGTTGAAAATTAAACAAAAATTATGATGTTTCAACAAGGTTTCAATGCAGTTTCAACACGAATTTGTTACTAAAAGCGGGCAAAATTAAAATATTAAAACCTACAACTGCATTAATAAAAGTTGAGTGAGTACTTTTAACTAATATTTCAAAAAATGACTATTTTGTTCAATTTCCTCTAACTTAAATGAGCTAAGCTTGGTTATTGTTGTATTTAAATCTAAAGCTTAGTTCATTTTTTCCAAAAGTCAATTCTATAAAGTTTTTTCACAGAAAAGTAACTTTTTGAAAATTAAAACTTTTGTAATTTTGAACTCATCTACATATCCTTTCTTATACATACTGTAAAAATATATTGTATAGCGAAAAAATAAAAATAGTATACGTCTTTTTTGGAGCAAATTAACTTTATGCAAAGTTAATCTACTCCAAACAAACACGAGATAATTTAACCTTTTCCATACTCTAAACATGCAACAACCTTGCCCCTCTACTTGCCAGACCCTCTTAACAATGTCTAAAAACCCAGGATGCATCACCCACATATTGTAGAATCAAAATAAATGTTTTTTTTCAGCCTTCAACCTATGAAATCGGACCATCAATGGGGAGTGGTCAGACATTCCAGAGGGCAAACTAACACAATCTGTGTCCCTAAACCGATCTGCCCAAGGTAAATTTACAAGGCACCTATCTAAGCTCCATCAAATTCGATACTCCCACAATTGGTTATTATTCCATGTGAAAAAACAACCAAATTTTGTGAGCTCAATAAGGTTGCAAGAGTGAATACATTGGCCAAATTCATCATTCAAAGAACCTGCAGCAAGACCCCCAACTATTTCTTGATCATTCAAAATGGCATTGTAATCTCCTTGTAACATCCATGGCACTGAAATACCCATGGATAGATTTTCTAAAGAGCTCCATTGACCCTTCTCTCCATTGAATCATTTGTTGCATATGTAATAGTCCAAAAGAAACTCATACCCTCCATCTCAATCCAAACATGAATGAATTGTGAAGCAGCCGATACAACCCTTATACAACAAACTTCTGGATTAAATAATAACTAAATCCGACTCAACTCAGCATATGAGTAATTCTCTATCAACTGCCAATTATGCAAACGTAAACCCTTCATAACTTTCTCTTTATTCTTCGCTCTAACTCTTATCTCTAACGCTCCTATAGCACAAACTTTTTGTTTAGAAATCAAGATACGAACCTTTGATTGCTTCTAGGGTCGTTAAGCCCCCTAACAATTTATGTACTAATCATTTTCCCATATCCAGGGATTTAGTAACTCTACCACCCACCGGCATAATAGAACCATTGTTGATCTGACAAGCAATAATAATGGATAACCATGAGGAAGAACAACCACAAATCGAACCTGAGGTAATGTACCATTCTATTATCCTTGTTAGTATTGCCAACCCCCTCATTATGTCTTTCCGATGAAACAACCACTACTCTCTACACAATTTCACCTTTACTTGTATCATCAATGTTATTCACACTCTTCTCAATCTGAATACCATTATCCTGCACTTGTTTATCCATTAACACCTCAACCACTGCCTCAAACCCCTCCTTAGTATCAGAATTAGCCTTCTTCTTAGGTTTCTAGATTTTCTTTAACTTGCCTTTATTGTTAGGACATTGATCACTTGTACTCCCATTCCCTGCACAAGTGGAACACACAATAGGCTTCCACACATATATCACCTTCTGCCGAAATTGGAAACCCATCTCATTCTTAATAATCATTGACTTCAGAAATGATCCCCTAATTTCCATTTCAACCATAATCCAAGCAAACCCCAGTTTCTCCTTATTAATGGTGAAATAATTCGTAAACAAAGGGGTTCCTAAGAGGCTACCAACCCAACTGAAAATTTTAGGTGTCTAAAGCTCCCATGGAAGGAGAGGGAGTTGAACCTAAATCAGAACCTGTTGCAGCCTAATTAACTCAAGATTCATTAATGTTTCACTCCTTCAAAACCAATAGGCGATTGGTACACGTATAAGGACCACCCTCAAGAACATTAGATCTAGCTTCCACAAAGACAAAATCAAATAAAAACACATTCTCTTTCACCAAATGAATCAAGCTCAAACCCATTTGTTTCCGCCTATTCAATGCAAAAGATTCAATAATATGAAACACAGAACCATACCGTACGTACTACCTACTAACGCATTTTGCCACTTTGTAACCTCACCCTGAACTTCCAATGACGAAAATGTAGCCACTCGAGTACCTTGACTCACCACGAGAGGGATAAAGCGAAGAGCACAACCATTTTCACGTTCTTGATTACGAGAGAAGAGTTCACTCCACTTCTTAACAGCCGGCACAAAATTCCCTTTCTCATTCGATTAACCTATCCCTCCAGACTAGCACATATCGTAGGTTGAGAAATAGGAGCAACCATATTCAAAAGACCACCCGTATTCACTTCCTTCCCTTTAGGGCGCTCAAAAACCCTAAGGGCATCACTCTCATCCGCCTTAATAACCTCATCATGCGATAAGAGGAATTCTCAGATGGAAACCCGTTAAATTCCAATGAAACTAATAGCAATCACCACCAACCGAAGCGTAATGGATTTGGTTGTAAAAATTCTTACTCCTTCCCATAAGAGTACCTTGGTTTGTTTTAATTCTTATGTTCTTTTTTTGTCAGTAAAATTTTTATTCGACTAATCTCCAAGAAAGACGGATTAAGAAGGTAAAGTAACCATGTGGTCTCACAAAGACACCAATATAGAAAAATCCTGCCAGAGAATACATTACAGCATGAAAGTTCCCAAGTTGACACTCTAACATAACTTAATTACATAACGGACCTAAAATAAACTATAGAAAATTAGGACATGTTTAGTTGCGGAAATTTTTTATTTTTTTTAACTTAGAAAACAAAAATGAAAAAATAAAAATTTATTTATATAGTACTAAAATTGTAATTATTTTCTATGTTATTTTAAAAAATAAAAAACGAAAAATAAAAATAAAAAATTATTTTCTCAACTAAACATAACCTTAATTTATGTGGTGGTAAAATCTTGAAATTCTGGTAATGCAAAAAACCAAGAACATCAATTGTTGACTTTCAATTATAGGCAACCGAAGAGTTGAAAATAACCATCGTCATATTTATTTTTACTATTTTTTTACCAAGCATATTTATATTTATTATTTTTTTACCAAGCATATACTATTTTAACTATTTGAATAACAAGTAATGTTTTAAATACAAATAAGAATACTAAAATATTCTTGGTTTGGTTTAAATATATTGAATTTAAAGTGAACTTTACTCACCATAGATTTCAAAAATATGAATAAAAATAACTAACAAAGAGTTGATTTAGTGATTAGCATACTAGTACCAAGCAAAATTTTATCTATTATAGAACATGAATTTGAATTTTGAGAAATAAATTATTTAATAGAAAAAAAATTATTAATACTTTAATTTCCAAGAACAAGAGTAGTTACTTTTTAAGCAAAAAAAAGTCATTTTTTCATGGCAAAGAAAACATTCCATTGAAAAAAGAAAAAAAAAATCATTTTTCTTCATGCATGAGGAAGAAAACATTATTGGACGAGGAATTGGTGGCAAAGAGAATTGATGAATTTTATTTCACGATTCCATTTTTTGGATAATATCTAGCTCGATTAGTAATACATATATATCAATAGTTGTAAGTCGGACCATGATTGGACTACTGATCATCTACATTGAATGGATTATATAAAAAAAATCATTAGTATTGGAGGCAAATTCAACGTTAAAAAATCATAAATTCAATCCTCAATACAAATAAATAAAATGACTATTAAAAAAGAAGAATATAATATTCATAATCTACATTTAGATTTTGTTTCCTTTCGTCAGCATCTTATCGTTAGAAAACATGCATACATTGAATCACAAGCAGCCAAACAAATTTATTAACATTACCAGATATGCACATTCAGATGCCATTTTTGCCTTTTGTTATAAATAAGAATCAAAGAAGATCTTAAATGCACAAATTTGATTGTACATTTTGACTCTTCTTAGAACTAAAAAGAAATACAGTGATATAAGAACCATAAAATTAAAAACCCTTGAACTTACAAATAGAAGAGACCTTCCAACAAGAATATGATTTCTCCAAAGCATTTCTTCATCATTCTGATTGTTCTTTCAACTGGTAAGTCTTGTTCATAAATTAATATTCCTTTTTTTTGTAAGCCATTTTGTTGATAAGTCATTTCATTTATTTTTACTAGAGATCGAATTTGCGACCCCGTAGTACTGGAGAGTTACTCCAATACCAATAAACTACAAACCCATTGGTATAATTTACTACTCATGTCATATAAAATCATATGCAAGTTGATGTTTTGTGATATATGCTTGTAGTTGCAACAGCGACGGTGTTATATGTAACAGCAAAGAAATGTGTGAACATACTTCCAACACTTCCAGGGACGAAGGAATGTATGCTGAACATATGTGTTAGAATGTGCAAATTTTTGATAGAGGGGAATGCGTTATGATTTAACAAGAAAACTTGACTCATTGCATGTGTTCTTGGGACTGCTAGTTCTATATCCTCTATATATGCATGTAATAAATCAGTCAATAAATATTAATAGACCTTTTAAGTTTTAATACAAATTTAGATACTTGCATTAGTTCTCATGTTCTTGCTTAGTTTTTCAAAAAATTTATCAAGATATCTTATTTTAGAAACTCCAGATACCGTACGAAAAATCGACGGTACAAATGTACAGTAACATGTTCACGTTCATTTATAGATACCGATAAGTTGAGTAGCAACTCCAAATTTCATACATAAATAAGAAAACTGTACGAGAAGCATGGGAGTAAGTTGTATGCAAATGTTTCCCAAAGAAGGTTCAGAAAATGTTGGTTTCGTTGCAACAAATCATTCTATTGGAGGGACTAGATTTGGATGTTGGTAAATATACTGATGAAAGCCAAACAATTGCTTGATGATTGCAAAACTCACACGACTAATCTAACATTAACCACCACAAAGGATGCCAATGACCACATATCCATACCATTCACCAATTAAATATCAACAATTATCCAATCCGTGTTTGGAAAATGTCTATTAATTCACAAACACGACAATTTTTTTCATTTCAAAATACATTTTGGTTAACATCAGTCTCGTTAGTACGAGAGTCAATTCCAGTTTTTAAAGAGTTGAGAGCTTTATAGTCTTTACTTAGACCATAAACGGTTCATATATATGTGTGTGTGTGTGTGTGTTGCTCAGTCTGAAGCAACCATCCATACATCTGAATACAAACATGGAAATGACAGCATTGTGTTTGAATGTTATAATATTGGTGGTGATGATGTTTGGTTATGTGAGCTCAGATTTTGCAGAGGACAAGAAAGAATGAGGTGACAATTTGACTAGTCTCTCACCTTGCCTTCCTTTTGTTGGTGGTGAAGTAAAAGTTCCTGCTGCTTCTTGCTGCACTAATTTGAGACAACAATTTCAGAATACTAAGAAATGTCTGTGCCTTATAATTAAGGATCGCAATGATCCTAATCTTGGTTTCAAGATCAATGCTACTCTTGCCTTGAGCCTTCCTTCAATTTGTCATTCCCAACATTTTGGAGTGCCCCGGTACCTCTTTTTTCATAATCTCACAAACAACTCTAATACCACTAAACTATTCTTGTTAGAAAATGGCAAACAACTCTAAAGCCACTAAACTATTGTTGTTAGAAGATGGTATTCGAGGTATCGATATGTTTAAAAAAATAGAAAAATTCTTTTTTCCCGAAAGATATCGATACCCAAATACTGTGTAACTGTTTTTTTTTGTGAGTTATAAGCATTTTTTTTATCGGTTCTGTTAAGGGGAAACTTGACCTAATTTTGGCATGGTGACAGAAATTCTGCATTTAGCTCCCAACTCAACAAATGCTCAAGTGTTTGAGCAATCTCCAGTTACTACCAACAGCAGTGCAATTGTTGCTGGTAATGTCACCATTCATGAGTTAATTATATTCTAGCATTAGGTGTAATTAAAAGAAGTGTGCAAATTTGAATAGCAAGTCTTTTCCAAGAATTGAACAGTGCTTTAACTTTTTACACTTGCAAGTATATTTTTGTCTTTCAAAAAATTACTCACATGGCAATTTTGAAACTTGAATTTTCACATGGCAGGAAGTCCAAAAAGTTCAAGCATATCATCAAAGAAGAAGAAATGGCTTGAAGTGAGAAAGTTTTGTTGGATCATTTCAGCCTTATTGATTACTGTTTAAGTAATATATAAATCATTTAAATCCAACCAGTTTCGTTTGTAAATGATTGTTCAGTGTCATGCAATGTCACTGTGACTCATGGTGTTTGTTCAAGATGCAATCTATCTACTTTACTGATATACAATCTATTGTCTACCACTCAATTTAACATGAACAAAACTTCTTTGCCTTCACTTCAGGAAGAATCAATACTACCTTTGATAGGAAACTAGTTTGAGCATGTTTATCACAAACTACTTTCCACCTTTGTAGAAAGTAGACACACTATCAAGTTAAACATGATATAGTGAGAAGCAAAAGATGAGAAATCACACACTCTCATATACCATTTAACGGAAAAAAAGATACCTGCATTGTTTACAGAAAGATTAATATAGAACAAATATAATGGCATATATTTTGTGGTGTAGAAATTGACTTATGTTTTTCTTTGAAGGGTCAGTAAAAATGTCAAACAAATATATCTGGTCTGAACTGAAGTATCCAACTACCAACCACAATTGCAATATATTCAGCAACAATATGAAGAATGATTTCTTACTTTTCATTTGAATGTATAATGCCTGTAAGGCCTGTAAGCCGAGTCACACATGGCCTGAGATTGATCCACGGCTTGATCATGCCACAGGCAACAGACCGTGCTAACAGGCAACCACCAGCGGTTGAACGTAAATCCAATCATCCAGTGTATGATGTAATCACCTAGACAAATCAAATAGTTTTGCCTAATAAGGAAGAATAATTTGCTGTTTGTTGACTCAATAATTTGAACATATTATGAAGGACAGATCCTAAATAAATCTAGCTAATAAAACAATCCTGAGTACCAACATATTCACAAATAGCCGATTCCAGAATTCCACGTCACCAAGGCCTAAATGGTTTTGAATGGTATTTAGTTTAGTATGAACTATCGATGCTTCTCACCATTTTCATCTTCGTTGATCAAAATGTTTTTATTAATTGACGGCTTTGTTTTCCCTCTCGCAAAAATAACTGTAAAATTTGAATGTCAATGTACTACTAGTACACTCAGGACATTATCATCGTACACAGGGTCCACTACTAATCCTTAAGGTTTTTGGTTGTATTGAAAGAAAAAAAAAAGAAAAAGAAAAGAAAAGAGTGGTTCATGCAGTCCTGTGGGCAACTTACCTTCAAGTAAGAATATAAATATGTTTAAGAATCCATGCAGCAACACATTAACTGTGAACTTTGAAACACCTCATTTGCGGAAACAGCTGAAGCAACTCCTCACGGCTTCGTCTCTGCAAGGAAACGTAAGTTAAATTATAAGACAATCTGATAGAATAATTAAATACCCCAAAGTATTTTTTGCTGATTGAATTATTTTGACGATGTTCTGAGCCAATGACTATGCAAGGGAAGGAAGTTCAAGTATTCACATCAAGAATTTATGATAAAAAACCTCACGGATTCCCAATCATTTTCCCCAGAGAGCTGTCAAAATGCAGAACCCATTCACTCTTCACAAAATCTAAATTTCACAAAGTGATACTGACCACATGATAACGTTTACTAGAAAACTAAGATGGATTTCTTCAATTGGCAACAAGCCAGAATCGAATTACTGGCCATTTCAAACTAAGTAAAGGAATTCATCTCGTTTATCTTATACACTTAGGCTGATATAGTCAACCTCGTCAAATTAAAGATAATACAGAGGGAAAGTGCTCGTGGTGGAAAGAGGGAGAGCAAAGAGGATGGCAGGTATTTCTCAGTCTTGATCCACATAATTCCAAATCCTACTGCTTTGCAATGAACAAAACTTGAAATATTGTCAGGAGCAAGACAAACAGTTAAATACCTTTATGCCAATGCATCCATTTACATCAAGCGTGGTAATTGTATTCGAACAGAACCTCGATAGGACCTCCAAGCACTTATCAGTTACACCAACTATTCCAAACAAGCTGCATTATTTCTTCCATCAAAATAAAATCAAGAGTGTAGCACAATTACTAGTACTTATATGTCCATCATTTACCTGAGGAATTCAAGAGAAGTGCAACTTTCAGCAATAGCAATAACCCCTATATCAGTGATGCGTACACACCTGTTTAAAGAATTTTAAGGTAAAAAAAAGTACTTGAATATGTATCTCTTTATCTATTCAAAAAGCTTTTGAAGCTATGATATCTCACTCACCACGTTAGATTAAGAGATAAAAGATTCTTGCATTCAGATACACAAGCTAGTCCTTCATCAGATAGATTCTGAAAGTTCAAAATTTAATGAATATCAAACTTCACTGAATTGAATGTAAAACTAGAAAATTCCAAAGGAAAAATGCATTCACCTGGGCACCACATAAATCTAAAAACCTTAAATGATCTAGATTGGATATCTTCTTATAAGCTTTGTCCGTGAAGCTGGCATAAAGCATGCAAAATTTCAGTAGCATGACAACATTTATAAATGAACTGATTATGATTTATAAAACACTACAACATATAACCTGGAAAGGGCATAAAGGTTCAAAGTTTGGAGGGAGGAGCACTTCAACAATATTTGTTGCAGGCCACCATCAGTTAGATTGATGCACCTGGAAATATCAGAAGGTTATAGAGGCACAATAACAAAGTAAAATCACCCATCAAGCAGCATTGAACATATACATTATCTTCCAAGACCATCTTCCTTGAATACGAAATGTTTCTAAGAATAAATTGGATGTGGAACACTGATGGTAAACAATTAGCCCTACTATTTGTTGCACTTTTAACCTATTAGGCTAAAAACATTAACCCCAAAACATCAAGCTCTAAAATGATGTCAGGATTTTTCTATTCCAATCAGTAAAGTTGGGTAAATATTCAATGGTTTCCTTAAAGAGGCACTAATTTCTATATACTAGTTGTATATAAAGGGAGACAAAAAGAAAAAGGTTTAAAATCACTTGGAGAATAAAAGCATGATAACTAAAAATAGCATGGCCAAATTTATGAAGTCTGAAGCAAAGATTATCAGACAACCTTTCTTGATCTAATGAAAACCAAATGATCCATACATGGTGATGTTCAAATGCCCCAAGTCCTGATAATTGTCAGCAATTAACTGCAAGCTTTTGTCTGAAATTTTCTGCAATTGTAACATCAAAATATTCCAATAAACAGATAATTAATATTGGCCGCAGAAAATTGAATAAAAAATTACACATGGCAATTCGTCTGAATTGAATCAATGATAAAAGAAAACTATTCCACATGGGAGAAGAATGTAGCATATGAAAGGAATGGATGATTGCAAATGATGAAAGAATTAACCAGCATTTGGTTTGTGATCAAGTACCTTACAGCCACTTAAGTTCAGATCAACTACATGTTTGCAATTCTTCACCAAATGATTTATGCCAATATCAGTTGCCCTGAAGTTCATAGAAGTGCAAAACTCATTAAGTTTTAATAAATTTGGCTCTAATCATTCACTAAGTACAAATATATATCTGCAGGCCCAGTGACATTTCACATACCTTACGTTCCAATAAACAGAAAAGACCTTTATTTTAGGACAAACACTTGTTATAGCTTCTATCCCCTTGTCAGAGATCTTCTGGCAGCCATTCAGATTTAAAGACTCCAGGTTTTGAAGAGAATGTGAACAATGAAATGGTTAAAATCCCATCAACGTTACTTCAGACACAATGAAACCAACAGAAAACATTAAAATAGACCTAAATGTACTTTTGTCTCTTTTCCTTTCTACATGTACCATTCTAACAGTAAAAACTTACTGGTTGAGCTTCTAACTATTTTCTAAAGAGATGCATGAAGCTATGAAAAGGATTATCAATAATGTATACCAACCTCCATCCACATTATGTCCACGGATCTATACAACCAATGAAAATGGTGATAATTTCATGCTTGACACTATGAAGTAAAAAAAAACCAAATTTACTAATCAAAAAGCTTCTATGCGGGTCTATTTTTCAATCATCATTCCTGTTCTATCTCCCCCCCTCCTGCCACTATCCTAATAAATTTTTCTCTATCTCTCGATCATAAAAAAAATGAAATTGAATATCAGACTTAAGAGTTGAATCTATCCATTTGGAACAGCACAACTGAAACTTTGCTTGATCTGAAAGCAACAAAGAATCCAGCAATTATAATGTAATGGAATAACACATACATTAGTTCGAATCAAGTCTAGATGCCTGTCTTCAACATCTTGTGCAAATTCAAGGTTTATCTGCTTCACATGCTCATATCGCGGCTGCAAGGGAACAAGAAATAAACCACCACTAACACAGAATAAATGAAAATGACAACACATTGAACAAGAATTTCATCACACTATAACAAATCAAAAGATGTATTTTTAATCAAAGAACCCAATTCACATTACACATCGAACAAGCCGCCAAAACATCCAATCACAACGCAAGCATGGACAGGATTACCAGTGAAAGAGCTGCAATGAGCCGGTCTCCAGCTTTGGTATTTTCACGGAAATCAAGAATCTATATTGGAAAGCAAGAAGAACCCATATGAGAAAAACCAATAAAATGCTGGTAGTCATAAAAAAAATGTCGATATATTTACCAGCCAGAGAGAAGAGTAGGAGGAGAGAGTGCGGTAGAGAGAAGGGCTGACAAGAAGAAGAGAGATTAGGTCTCTTTGAGAAAGCTTGGAGCTGACAATCTTCATCACTTTTGGAATTGTTTCTCTGCTCCATGTCTTCACTTCCTCTGCTTCCATTCTTCTTCTGATGAGCTTCTCTGTTACAACTCTTCGCATTCGGCTTTTTCTTTTACCCTATGAACTGAAGAGTAGTTTCTTCTTGGACCTGATGGGCCCATGACTGTTTCTTTTGGGCTTTTACATGTTAAAGGCCAATTAAGAAAAATCACATTTTTATAACAAAATAAGATTTTAAAAAAATATCATTCAAAATTTTAATTTTATAAAATATTAAAAAAATAAGATTGAGTTGAAAAATACCTAGTAAGAAATTATTTTTTTTACAAAAAATAAATTTTAGTACAAAAAATATATATGATTTTTCATATGTGTTCAGGAGAGAGTTTTCCAATTTTTTTACAATAAATTTGATTTAATCTAAATTTTTTTCTTAAAAATTTCTAAAAATGAGTTCATAATTTTTTTATAAAAAAATTAATTTAATGATATTTTAGTTTACATAATATTTATAAAAAATAGTTTAATATAATGATCATTAATTTAATATACAGAAATATATAATTTTTTGAAAAAAATTACAATGGTATCCGTAGGTCTTCAAAAATGTATTCTAAGGTCTTCAAAAGATCTTCGGAGATTTTCAAAAGTCTCCGAGGGTCTTCTAAACGTCTTTGAATGTCTTTAAAGAAGGTTTTCGAAGGTCTTAAAAAATCTTCAAATATCTCCAATGTACCTTTAAAGGGTTTTCAAAAGTCTTCAAATTCAACAAAATCAACCTAAAAAAATCAATCGACAACGATGTTCTTCAAAATCAACCAACTCAATCAATATTTTTAGTTTTTTTATAAAAACGCAACGGCTAGAGTTCTGCAGCCCAATCAATTTATCCACACAAAATTTAGATCTGCCACCGCAACCCAATCAAAGCAACAATGCCAAAAACTCAACAACAAAATACACAATCAAAAGCAACAATGAAAAAATCAATCTACATTGTTTATACAATCAACTCATTTGAAACAATAATCAACACATTCACTGTGTCAGAAAAAAAAAACAAGTCAAGGTCTATTCTGTCGCCGCCCATTGCAACTTCAAACCCTAGCAGGAGGCGTCACCTCCTTCACTCAATTGGCGGCACAAATCTCCTCTTCCGACGAGACACAAGACAAATCTCCACCTCCAATGAGATGCAACACAGTTCTCTTGTCAATTGACGTGATTTTGCGACTATGCCTTCGACATTTCAGATCGCACCGCGGACATCGAAGGCAAGAGAAGAGCCGGAGATCATGGAGAAGAATAACATCGCGAACGAGAGCATGGATGAGGAGGTGCGTAAGAACGAAATCTACGCGAAGGAGAAGAGTGCAGCTAGAGACAGGGTGTCGCGAATGATGACGAAGGGAGCGAACATGAAGGACTCGGTGAGAGAGAGAGACGGGCGACGAGCAGGGGTGGCGGAGAAGGAAAGAGAGGCAAACGAACACGGAAGAGCGGACAAAGGTGATGAGAAGGAGGAAAGCGGTGGAGATAAACGAGAGAGGCTAAGGTTTGGTGGAGAGAGGAGAGCATAGTTGGGAGAATGACAGAGATGAGAGGGTAGAGAGAGAAAGAGACACACGAGAGAACAGATAGTAGAGAGAGAAAAAAGCAAGCAAAAAATCTGAGATTTTGACCATATATAGAGATGGCATTTTCAATATTTAGTTTCAAAATAGTGGTATTTTCCGCCAAATATTTTAGCGAGATTCTAATTCTAAAATTTTAGAGTGTGTTAAATTATTTGTAAAATCAGTAATTTAATTGCGACACGTTGGATAATTAACCCCCAATTACATGGTTCTGTTTCTTTTGTGAAAAGTTTTGAAAATTGTAAATACCGCAGTCTTATATTTCTTAGCCATATCTTCCCATTTTTTAAATCTGCAAATATATCAACAATTAAAAATGAAAATTGAAGAAATGGTCAATTCACAGAAAACACCAATTCAATATCATATGAATATCAATTAAATATTATAATATCAGTTACATACTATATGAATATCGATTAAATACTCTAATAATATTTTATAAATTTGAGATGAAGAACTTAAATCAATTAGATCTTGTCTGGGAAACAATTGAAAACCAATAGATTTATGCAACAATATGTATAGCAAAAAAGAAAGTTGAATGCCAAGTTATTTGACCGGCATTTAATTATTATTCAGGTAATATTCAATTGGTATTCAAAAAGTTTTCAAAAAGGTATTCATTTGGTATTCAAACAGTTTTCAAATATTATTCGATCGATATTCAAAAACAATATTTAATTCGTATTCAAATAGCATTCAAATAGTATTTGGTTGGTCTTCAAAAATTTTCAAAAAAGTATTCAATTGGCATTCAACTAGTATTGAATTAATATACAATCAGTTTTCATATTGTATTCAATAAGCATTCAACAAACATTCAAAAATAATTTAATTTGTGTTTATCTAATTTTCAATAGCATTCAATAAATATTCAATAGGTAATTTAAAAAAATATCTTTTAGGTTTACAAATAACTATTTTAAAAAATAAACAAGTTAAAGAAAAAGTGTTCAATTGGTTTTCAAAAAGTGTTTTATTAATATTAATAAAAGTATTCAAAAATATATAAGAAATATTCTGTAAACATTCACATAAATGAAGAGATTTCACCTAAACATAAATTAATCTATCTACCAAAATGTGAACCACAAAAATGCAAAAACAAAATTAAACAATCAGTAAAAAATATTAAAAAAAAAGTCGAACTGAAGCAAAAAAAAGAAAATGTCTCTGGTATGTGTACAAATTAGGAAAATTTTTAGAATCCAAAAAAAAGTTCAAAATTGGCGCCAATAATTTGTTTTACACACCTATAATCTCTTCTCCTTTTTTGGGCATAACATAAAAAATAGAATTTAGAGAAAACGAAATACTTTTCGTTGGTTTCTATTTAGTTTCTATATGGTTTCCAATTAGAAATATTTTAGATTTTGATATAGTTTTTATTAAGGGAAAAATACATGGCAGTCCCTTAGGTTTGGTATATTCTTCATTTCAGTCCATAAGTTTAGAAATTAGCCGCTCCGGTCCCGCACTCCTAACTCAATAAGTCAAATATAACGGAAATCTAACGTGACATATGAGTATTTTTGTATCATCGCCATAAATTTTTTCTTTTATTAATTCTGAAATGTGATGGGACTAAAGTTTAAAAAGCCCAAAAAATATTAGGTCCTTGAGACCCTGAAAAAACACCTTCTATAAAACGTTCCTCCCTCCACCTTAAATGCAACGTGTCTTTAATAATGAAATCCTACATACGTTCAAAATTTGAAAGGGTCTCATCCTTACCTCTTAGCTCTTTGGTAAATGAAATGTATCCAAAACTTTACTAAGAGGATCTCTAATACTCCAGCTTATTTTGAGTTTGATTGGACTGTTACATCAACAATTCACTAATTCTTAACTCAATAAAATATCTCTCTAATGTACTAACCTCTCACTGTAATTTATATTTATTTATAATATCTAAATTATAATAAAAAATATTTATTTAACATAAATATTTTGTAAGTTAATATTTGAATTAAAAATATTATTTTAGGAATTATAGTATATAATATTTATTTTTAATTATTATTTAATTGAATATTTAAAATAGTAATTTTAGTAGAATAAAATTTAATGGTTGTTTGAATAAATATTTAAAATATAATTTAACTCAAAAATTAAAAATTAAGCATTGAAAATTCAATTCATTAAATATAAAATTACAATAATGTCTAAATATTAATAACAAAACACTAAAAATATAACATTATAATTAGTGCTAAAAAGAACATAAAATGGCTACTCCATACCCTATTTCGCTTTTATTGCATCGCAAAACTTACGGTGATGTTCAAGTTGTTCCGCAGTCATGCTAGACGTATCCCTTGTAAATATTTCATAATCATTTTTTATTTTCGTAGTATCACTCAGTCTTTGTGTAGCATCAATTTTTTCCTTTTGAGTTTCTAGAAAATCATTTCATATTTCATGCCAATCTTCGGCTCCCTTTTTGGCAGTTTCCTTTCTTTCCCTTTTCTTTTTAATTGAGGCTTTGCCGCTTTTTGTCCAATAGGACGTACTTCATCATCGTTGGTTTTCGCATTTGATGAACTTGTGTAGGCACCACTCTCATTGTTTTTTGCTCTTTTCGACTATGTAGATAGAAGAGTATTTGCTTTCCACTTTGGCTCGTTTTTTAAAAGAACCCACACGTGCTCGTAATTGAAACACTTTTTACGATCTTGATAATATACCTCTCGAGCATGTTTCTTCTATTGATCATCATTCCAACCACTATGATGCTCACCTAATAATTTGTTGTAGATTTGGTTGAAACCATTAATCGCAGCCAGCATCCAGTACCAATGGTTCTTGCAATGCTTTAGTTTTCTCTTCACACTCGATCCTCGATATTCGTTGTAATACTCGGTGATTTATTTCCAAAACTATTTCTCGCTTTTCCCATTGCCCACAATTGGATCGCTTAAAATTGTAAGCCACGCTTTTGCGAGACTTTTGTCATCCTCCTTACTCCACGATCGACGTTTATCTCCAACCTCTTTGTCCTACTCTTGCGTTAAATTAAGATTCCCAATCCATGCTTCTGTGGAGAATGGTGGGATTTGAGAGGATGAAATAGAACTCATTTCTATCTATTGGGAATTATCGGTTCAAGAATCGACATCCAAATTATGAGAATTTATTTGCATCTTTGGGGGAACATATGGATATGGAAAATTTTGCATAAAAGGTGGAAAATATGGATTTTGAGAATTTTGGGTGAATTGAAAATTTGGTGGATTTTGAGAATTTTGGGTAAATTAAAAATTTGGTGGAATGAATGAATAAGATTGGTTTTGATAATCATAAAAATTGGTATTTTGAGAGGATGAACAGTTAGAATTTGGATCCATATTTTGTCAAAATTGAGGTTTTGAGAGGATGAACAATATAGAGGATCAAAGTTGTAAGAAAATAATTATGATAGAATAATAAGAATAGTGAGTAAAAAGAGTAGAAAATGAACTCATATTTATAAGAAAAAATAGTTGTTGAAAAAAAAATTACAAAATTGTTGGCCCGAAATGGCAATCCAAGAGGAGGGGTGAATTAGATTTTTTACTTTTAAAACTTATTTAAAAATGTTTTTGCAATTGTCAAAATATTCAAGATAAGCAAAATCAAAGTAAGAACAATTTATCCAATTCACACAAACAATAAATATAAAGAGAGAAGGAATAGAGAAATCAAAACCAATATTTATCGTGGTTCGGCTCTTCAAGCCTAAATCCACTCCTCAATCTTCCCTTGAGATTTTGAATCCACTATACCTCTTGCTTCAAAGGGTGCAAGATTAAACCTCTACAAACTCTTGTTTCAATAGGTGCAAGATTAAACCAACACAACCTCTTGCTTCAATGGGTGCAAGATTAAACCTCTACCAATACTGTTGGATCATGTGATCAACAATAAGTTCATTATGTGTTTTGATGATGAACAAAATGTTTTGATGAAGAGCAAAACGTTTAAGTTGAAGAGAAACACGTTGGAAAGCTTGGATTGGCGAAACCAAGTCACAAAAGCATCTTACGTACGTCAAAAAAGTTTACATACGTGATAGAGGGTCTGAAGACAAGCAGAAGCCACTGGAACCCTCTGAAGGACATTTCACGTACGTCAAAAGCAGTTAACGTACGTGTGTTGCAATTGACGTACGCAATAGTCAAAGTAACGTACGTCATGTTGGGAACTCTACGTGTGATCATATCAAATATGGGCATAAAAAACATGTTATAAACACGTAGAACACAACCAAGAAACATAAACACGTTTGCACATAATCGAAAATTAAAAAAACGAAAACATGCTTATTGAAAGAAACGTCTACAAAAGGTTACCTTTTATCGCTTTGTACAATCACCTCCTTGTTTTCACCAAAAGTAACAAGTTAAAACTTTAC
>CAODLS011112246.1:0-12617 GCA_948243855.1 Flueggea neowawraea | reverse complement strand
TGTAACAGGGTAACAATAAAGGCTATAATTGGATATGTCATGAATCTTGTAGAGGAGTGATAGTAAGAGTGATGGATTTGTTCCTCTTATGAAGAGTGGTATGTTTAGGCCACTTGATGAGTAGGATTGATGGAATGTATGTATACTCAAATGAATTGATGAAAGAGTTTATCAATGTCATTTGTATATCAATTTACTTGGAATCAAGAAACACGTTAAGCTATTTAAGGTTGGCATGTAACAATGCCTTATGCTTAATATAGATATCGTGAGACAAAAGGACTAAATATCAAACTGTGAAAGGTTAACTCGGATAATGACTCCACTTGATTCTGGGTTGCCACAATGTATTACTAGATACTGATTATGGACTTTAGGCCCAAGTTTTGAGACAAGGGCCATTGTCATTTTCGAGTGGGCCTATTGGGTCACACACAAGAACGATTTGGATTGTTTCACAAATATTATCTCTTATGGTAATTGAATTATTGGGATAATTAATTTCATTAATTATTTATAATTCAGGGTTTTATGATTTATGTCATAAATATAATATGAGATATTATCCATTAATGTAATGAGCTTTTATTATAAATCACTTATTATTTGGTTAAATATGCTTGGCTTATTCTTATGTGTGACATAATAATTTGGCCCATATGTATTAATGAGGGAGTGATTTTTTTAATGACAATGTATCATGTAATTAAAAGCCCAATAACATTAATAAATCTATGATAAATTCAGCTATATATGCATAGGTTGACTAAGTCTTATTTAATCAAGTTGATTAATTACTTAATCAAGGAGTCTTGATCCTTCTATGACAAGGATAATTAAACCTAGCATATTTTAAAGGAAATTTGGCACAATATATATATATATATATATTAAATAGGAATTTATTTATTTATTCATTAAGTAAATAAATAAGAGTCTTAATATGACTAAGTAATCCTTATACTTGTAGGACAAATGGAATGAAACCTAGTAGAATTAAACTAGGGTTTCACACAACTCTATGTATATGTTAATATTGTGTGGCCAAATTTTTAATTCTAATTTTAGGGCTTGGCAGAATTTTACATGCTCTTCATGGCATTGCCAAAATTTTTAGTGAACAAATAAAAGAGAGAAAATTATGTGAGAGCGAGAATAGCGATTCTTTGTGCTAGTACACTAAACCGATTCAACTGAGTTCGTTCGTGTGGATACCTTTAGACACGTTCGTGCAAAGGCAATGTGAGAGGAACAGATTCGAGTTTTATACTAAAAGCTACACCAACACTCCATTCAATCATACGCTCTAGCATTCGATTTTAAGGTAAAATATGCTAACCCTAATCGTGTATGTCGATATGCATGGATCCTTGGTGGAATTCTCGATGTAAAATATTTTTGTTGTTTTCGCTGCCATGTATGCTTATCAATGTCATAAACTTCATTAATAATTCCAACAGTGGTATCAGAGCCACTTGCATTAGCGACATAACCGATTCTTTTCTGTTCAAATATTGTTGAATGTTTGTTTTTGTAAATTCGGCCTTGCTTTATATTTTGCTATTATTTCTGAATACTATGATGTTATCTAGGGTTAATTTATCAAGATAAAATTTGGGATTTTATGTATATATGTTAAGGCCAAATATGTATGGTTGCATGTTGAATTTGCAAAGGTTGTTTAGATTCACTTAGAAAGCCGACTAGGTTTGGTACATGCGGTCTTTGTAATTGGATTGCAAATAATGAATTGAATCATAATATGATTATGAGATTCAAGTATTAATGAGATTAATACAAATTAGGGTTTTAAAAGTAGCATCTCGTTTCATGAGTAATGTGAATTATAAACCACCCTCGCAACTGGCATGTCAAACCGCCTGACACATGAACGTTTAAAATCAATGCAATTATATGATTAATTGATTGATATTTTTGTGTTTATACTC
Source organism: Flueggea neowawraea (assembly GCA_948243855.1). Classification (NCBI taxonomy): domain Eukaryota; kingdom Viridiplantae; phylum Streptophyta; class Magnoliopsida; order Malpighiales; family Phyllanthaceae; genus Flueggea; species Flueggea neowawraea. The sequence goes on along the minus strand of CAODLS011112246.1, from coordinate 10,668 downwards.
TGATTATGTTTGTTTGAATACTGATTCAAAATGCATGGTGCATGACATAGCCCAATTAACCCAATGCGATTGGATTTTATTGAATGTAAAGGTTTGGCATATGTTCCATTTGTTGTTCTTCAATTTCGGTTTCATGTCAATTGTTCCTTGTTTAAATTCAGCTTTTATTGGAAAGTGTGTCCTCTCATTTTTATGATAGATTAGTATAGAATTTATACAATGTATGTAAAGAAGATGGAGGTCGTTCGTTGCTATAAACATTGAAGAAAACCCTAGGTTCACCTTGATCTTCACATTGGCTTGTGAGATCAATTAGTTTTGGGCTTTGTCATGACACATTTACATTTATGCTATATATACATGTGATGAATGTATGCCATGAATGTATGTTTTATGTTTTGTATCACATGCAAACAAACAGACTCGATCCCTAAATAGTAAGTCGTTAAAATGCCTTCCATAATCAATGCTCGTCAAGGCTTTGTTCATCGACGTGTAGTTTCTGCCTTCGCAGGGTGCACCCGATTACCTTAGTGAGGCGTGGGTGGATAATGGTTGTATCCATATTTTGGTTATGGTTGGACTTAACATGGTTAGCAAAACAGTTTTGGGCCTATGGCATAAAAAGGGATTTAATGCCTGGACATGAGATGTCAAAATCCCTAAAAATACAAGAATTACATTGGATATAATTGAAAAGAATTTTCTACCTAAATAGCTAAGGTTATGGATTAGCTCAGTTGACTTAACTTTGAGTAAAATATGGATCTTGTACCCACTATGTTTAAAACTTAAATTAACTTTAGGGATGTTAATTTTAGTAGGAGCATTTACAAGACCTCTTATTAATAATTGCATATTTTGTATGTAGAAAAAATGGTAACAAACAATAACACATCAACCTTTACTTTGCGATCGATCCTTAAGAAAGATAAATTGAATGGGACTAATTACCTTGATTGGTCACGAAACTTAAGAATTGTTCTTAAGCAAGAAAGGAAGAGTTATGTCATAGCGACAACGTTTCCCCTGTACCTCTAAACAATGGCCCAAGAGTACGAAAGGATGCTTACGAGAAGCATTTGAGTGACTCAGTGGACGTAACATGTCTCATGCTTGCTACCATGGTCCCAGATTTGTAAAAACAATTTGAATCTATGGAAGCATTTGACGTGATGAGGCATCTCAAGGAAATACTCCAAGAGCAAGCCCGTTAAGAAAGGTTCTTGACAATGAAGGCATTGAATGAGTGTGAGATGACTCATGGTACTTCGGTAAGTGCACATGTTCTCAAGATGAAAGGTCATATTAATCAACTAGAGAGACTTTGTACTCTTCTAATGAAGGAATTGGCCATAGATACGATCTTAGGTCACTTCCTAGTAGTTATCACCAGTTCGTCATGAACTACAATATGCACAACATGGATAAGTCCATCACCGAACTTCTAGGCATGTTGAAGAATGTCGAGAAGAGCATTTCTAAGACCAAGGATGTGCTAGTGGTACAAAGAGGGAAATTCAAGCACCAAAGCAAGGCTAAGCCAAAGTTTGTTGGCAAAGGCAAAGGGAAATCCAAGCCCAATTCGTTAAAGCCTAAGACAAAGGTGACCAAGGCGAAAGAAGGATTTTATTTTTATTGCAATGAACCGGGTCATTGGAAAAGGAATTGCGAACTCTACTTGGAAGAGCTAAAGAAGGATGGAAGTGTGACTTCCACCTCAGGCATTTTCGTTATAGAAATAAATATGTATACTAATTTCTCATTGGTATTAGATACTGGATGTGGAACTCATATTTGCATTAACTTGCAGGGATTGAGAAATAGTAGATCATTGATGAAAGGCAAAGTGGATCTACGAGTGGGCAATGGATCAAAAGTTATTGCATTAACTATAGGGACTTATTATTTGACTTTGCCTAGTGGACTTGTTTTACAATTATGGAATTGTTATTATGTTCCTACTATGAGTAAGAACATTATTTTTTTTCTTGTTTAGACAATGATGGTTTTCATTTTATTAGTGAGAATAATAATCTTTCCATCTACAATAGAGACGTATGTTATGGTGTAGTGATATTATTTTTGGTCTCTATGTTTTAAAATTGGAACAAGACAAGCTCATCTATAACGTAAATAAAAGGTTAAAATCAAATGATTTAAACTAAACCTACTTTTGGCGTTGTCGTTTGGGCCATGCAAGCGAGAAACACATCTCTAAACTCCATAAAGATGGATTACTCGATTCATTTTATACATACGAATCTTGATTGTCACGCAAAATGACTAAGAGTCTTTTTACACACAAAGTCAAAGGGCCAATGATCTATTAGGCTAAATACATACTGATGTATGTGGACCTTTTAGTACAAGTGCTAGAGGAGGTTATTTGTACTTCATCAACTTTACTGATGATTTTAGTAGATATGGATTTATCTATCTTATGAGAAACAAATCAGAATCCTTTAAAAAGTTCAAGGAATTCAAGAATGAAGTACAAAACCTACTTGGCAAGAATATCGAAGCACTTCGATCCGATCGTGGTGGAGAATATTTAAGCCAAGAGTTTGACGATCATCTTAAGGAGTGCGGGATTGTCTCACAACTTACTCCTCCTGGAACGCCTCAATGGGATGACGTGTCCGAAAGGAGAAATCAAACTCTTTTTGATATGGTTCGATCAATGATGAGCCAAACGAATATTCCAGTGTCATTTTGGGGATTTGCCTTAGAAACTACTGCTTTCATACTTAACCAAATTCCATATAAAGCGGTTGAAAAGACACCATATGAGATATGGAATGGGAAAAGGCCCATAATATCTTTTCTAAAGATTTGGGGATGCAAAACTATAATGAAACGTCAAGTTTCTTAAAAGTTAGCACCTAGATCCGAAAAGTGTGTATTTGTGGGGTATCCAAAAGAAACAATAAGATATTACTTTTATACTCGTTCTGAGAATAAAGTGTTTATTACTCGAAACAGTGTCTTTTTAGAAAAGGAATTTATTTCCTATGGAAATAATGGGAGTAAAGTACTCCTACAAGAAATAAAAGAACCACAAATAGCCGTTGAAGATAGAATAGAGATTCAAAGCAACTCACAAGATGTTGTGGATTCTGAATCCGTAACACAAGACCCAAGAAGGTCTGGTAGGACTAGTAACGAGATTGAGAGATATGGATTTCTCATAACTGACGATAAAGGAATTGTTTTTGTAGATCATAATGAGACTACAACCTACCAAGAGGCGCTTGTAGATCCAAATTCTATAAGATGGCATGATGCCATGAAATTAAAAATGAAATATATGTATGATAGCCAAGTTTGGAACTTGGTGGATCCACCTGATGGAGCCAATGTCATTGATTGCAAATGGATTTATAATTTAAAAACTGATAGGATCTTCAAAACAAGACTTGTAGCAAAAGGTTTTAGACAAACTCATAGTATTGACTTTGATGAAACCTTTTCTCTAGTCGTCATGCTCAAATCCTTTAGGATTTTTCTTGCCAAAGCAACATATTATGACTATGAGATATGGAAAATGGGTGTCAAAAATGCTTTCCTAAATGGAAACTTCCTCAAGGATGTGTAAATGACACAACCCAAGGGTTTTATCGATCCTAAGAATCCTATTAAGGTATGCAAGCTACAAAGATCCATTTATGGATTGAAGAAAGCATTCCGAAGTTGGAATCTTCATTTTGATAAGGCATTCAAAGAGTTTGGATTCATCAAGAAGGAAGATGAACATTGTGTATACAAGAAGGTTAGTGGGAGTGTGGTAATATTCTTAGTCCTGTATATTAAAGACATCTTAATCATTGGAAATGATGTTCCAACTATGAAGAGTTTCAAGACTTGATTAAGAAAATGTTTTGTAAAGAAAGAATTAGGTGAAGCCTCGCGTATCCTAGGGATACAAATCTATAGAGATAGAACGAAGATGCTAATTGGACTAAGTGAAAGTGTGTACGTTGATAAAATGATAAAAGGGGTTTAGCGTGCTGATTTCTAATAAAGGAATGGCCAATTCTGCTACAAAGTCTTAGTACATAGCCACGTTGGACAAAGCAAATGAAGTTGTTTGGCTAAAGAAGTTCATTACTAGTTTGGATGTTGTCCCAAGCACCACAAACTTAGTAAACTTGTGTTGTCATAACACAAAGAACCAAACACATACTTAGACGTTTTCACCATTATTCAAGAGTAAGTCGAAAGAGGTGATGTAAAGATATGCAAAGTTGACACCAATGACAATGTAGTGGATCCTTCGAGAAACGCTCTCCCAGAACCAAAACACGAAAGACTTGTTAGGTCTTTAGGTATTAGGTTCGTTCCTGATTGGGACTAGTGCAAGTAGGAGACTGTTAGTTTTGGTGCCCTAGTCCAATCATTTATAAGCATTGTCATTTGATTTATCAATTAATAAAGAGGAATTTCATTTCATATATATGAAATATTATATGTTTATGAAGATAAAACCTCCATGAATAGTTTATTCTTACTTATGTTATCAAGTCTGACTTGATAGTAAAACCATAAGGTAAAAAGAATACTATTCTAAACATCCCTAATCGATTGTTATCATGGGAATGATAACAAACCAAGGTTAGTATGTTGCTAAGTTGATAATCATGTTTTACTGATTATTGATACGGGATATCACTTACAACATAGATATATGTTAGGGAGCATGTATTGGACTGACCCACTATGAAAGCACTTCATGGATCAATGTCACAAGTTGCTTTCATACAGTGGTGATGTTTGAGTCCTCTGACTGAAACTCACTATCGACTCTTACATTAGGAATCACATGTTTTGAATTAGTCAAACGTTATCCATAACAAGATAACAATAAAAGCTATGATTGGATATGACATGAATCTTGTAGAGGAGTGATAATGAGAGTGATGGATTTGTTCCTCTTATGAAGAGTGATATCTTTAGGCCACTTGATGAGTAGGATTGATGGAATGTATGCATACACAAATGAATTGATGAAAGAGTTTATAAATGTCATTTGTATATCAATCTACTTGGAATCAAGAAACACATTAAGCTATATAAAGTTGACATGTAACCATGCCATATGCTTAATATAGATATCGTGAGACAAAAGGACTAAATATCAAACTGTGAAAGGTTAACTCGAATAATCGCATGCCACTTGATTTTGGATTGCTATAATGTATTACTAGATACCGGTTATAGAGTTTAGGCCCAAGTTTTGGGACAAGGGCCATTGCCATTTTCGAGTGGGCCAATTGGGTCACACACAAGAACGATTTGGATTGGTTCACAAATATTCTCTCTTATGGTAATTGAATTATTAGGACAATTAATTTCATTAATTATTTATAATTCAGGATTTTATGATTTATGTCATAAATATAATACGAGATATTATCCATTAATGTAATGGGCTTTTATTATGAATAACTTATTATTTGGTTAAATATGCTTGGCTTATTCTTATGTGTGACATAATAATTTGGCCTATATGCATTAATGAGGTAGTGATTTATTTAATGACAATGTATCATGTAATTAAAATCCCAATAACATTAATAAATCCATGAGAAATTCGGCTATATATGCATAGGTTGACTAAGTCAAAGGTTGACTAAGAGTTATTTAATCAAGTTGATTAATTACTTAATCAAGAAGGAGTCTTGATCCTTGTATGACAAGGGGAATAAAACCTAGCATATTTTAAAGGAAAATCAACACAATATATATATTAAATAGGAATTTATTTATTTATTCATTAAGTAAATAAATAAGAGTCTTAGTATGACTAAGTAATCCTTATACTTGTGGGACAAGTGGAATGAAACCAGCAGACTTAAACTAGGGTTTCACACAACTCTATATGTATGCTAATATTGTGTGGTCAAATTTTTAATCCTAATTTTAGGGCTTGGCCGAATTTTACATGCTCTTCATGGCATTGCCAAATTTTTTAGTGAACAAATAAAAGAGAGAACATTCTGTGACAGCGAGAATAGCGATTCTTTGTGCTAGTACACTAAACTGATTCAACCGAGTTCGTTCATGTGGATACCTTTAGACACGTTCGCATAAAGGCAACATGAGAGGAAGAGATTCGAGTTTTATACTAAAAGCTACACCAACACTCCATTCAATCATATCCTCTAGCATTCAATTTTAAGGTAAAATATGCTAACCCTAATCGTGTATGTTGTTATGCATGGATCCTTGGTGGAATTCTAGATGTAAATTTTTTTTTTGTTTCCGCTGTTATATATACTTATGAAAGTCATAAACTTAGTTAAGAATTCAAACACAATTCCACCGTATTTTGGGGCGAAAAGTATTTCATCATGAACTTCTCGTACATTTCATCCCAGGTTGCCAAAGTACCTTCTGTAAGATTGATTAACCACATCTTAGCCCAGTCCTTCAATGTGCATGAAAAGCACCGCATCCAAAAAGGTCGTCCTCCGTCGAACCATGTAAAGGGAAGGTTTGAATGGTTGTGTAGAACTCCATCAAGAATGTAAGTGGGTCCTCTGATGGCAATCCATGGAAAGAAGGAACTATGCTGAAGTGAATACTCTTGAGCTCATAATTTCATATCGTCGGACTCAAACGAATGCATAAAGGTGATGCACTTATCACCTGCCTTTGTATAACTCTTAAGCTCATCTGTATCGGCATTTTATTGCCAATGTCATCCCTTGGTAGTTGTCCCATTCTAGCCTCCTCGCCATGGTCATTTGGTTGCCTCAGATTTTCTGCCATTCTATCTCCTCTTTGGTTGGCTTGAATTTCTCTACACCACCTTTCAATCTTCGGATTTAATGGAACAAGTTCAACATTTTCCAAGCTCCGAGATTGCCTCAAATGCATATAACACCAACAAATGCAAAGGAAACAAACAATTAAATGAAAAGAAAAGAAAGATCACAAATAGCAATGCCTTCCCCGGCAACGACGCAAAAAAACTTTATCGATGTTATCATAAGCGCACGATAGTCGATGTAGTTTTCCTAGGAGTAATCCAAGATTATCATATCCATAGGGATGTGACTGAATGTGAATGTTTCTTGAAATAAAATAAAATTGAAAGAACATAAAAGGAGTTGATTTTTGGTGTTTATAATAATGTAGAACACAAAAATAACAAGTAACAATGTAAAAGACGTTAGGACATTCGAGATTCGACCAAGACTCCCGATTACTACATTTATGAATGGGTTATGGGATGTTGAGTGTTCTCCCACTATTATCACCTAGAGCCTTTCTCAAGTTCATCTAGGTTATGTCTACATTTATTACAAGAGTTATTTTGGTCTCAACTAAATAAACTAGACTCATTAGGCTCTTTCGGGAATTTGATCGAACACCTTGTAGGCAAGAATATCTCTATTACAAAAGCTAACAAGTTTGATGCATGTCCACCTTATATAGTCTTCTCCTTTTGGTCCTTTAACTAGACTTGTTAAAACTATAACTATGTTGGCCAAACATAATGAGAATGAATTCATACATGTCATTAAATCAAATCCAACAAAGACAACAAATACAACATTCAAGCATAACAAAATCTCTACCAATTTTTCATTCAAGCAAAAGAGAGAAATACTACAAATATGGAAATGAAGAACATAAATCCCATTCATAAATATAGCAAAGAGATGTCAAGGTTTAAATCTCTAAGTCCTAACAAAAGATTAAGCTACCATGTTTATGTTCACCCAAATATGACAATAAATATCAACATAAAACATTATAACAACTAAAGATAAGAAGAGATAAGAGATAAAACAGATGTAGAGATGCTTCTCTAGGTAGCCTTCGAGAGAAATCTCCAATCTTCTAGCCCAAATCTCCTTCTCCTTCTTTAAAACCTAAACTATGTTCTTCCAAAATAAAAGAGACAAAGAAAGAAAAGAAAAGAAAGAAATGTGGTCTCTCAAAGTGTGAAAGATGGGAGAAGTGTGGTTAAAAGGGGCTTTTATACTCCTTTTCATGTGTTAAAACCCTAGAAAATATGTTCCAAGTATGCCTCCAAGTGAATGCATTTCGTCCACCACTGAAAGCCTTGGCCACCATTGACTTTTTTTCTCCTTTCAGCTGACCACAGGAGGCGCCACGACCGTCACACAGGCCGTGGCTCATTACATGGGCTAGGACACGCCTTTGCCTTTGTTCGTGTCTTACATTGTCTAAAAGTGCACCTCAAATCTTGGGCACGTTCCACACCCATGGTGATGACCGTGGCCAGACCATCGCTGTGACCGTGGCCAGACCATCGCTTTACTACCTAGGCTGTGGTGCGTTCTTTTGTGTCTTTTCTTGGCGTTGCTTTGTTGGTCCTTTTTCGTACCTTCATTCCCAATTTACCCAAGACATTTCCAACCCAAACAAAACACAAAAAGTGGATAAATATGACATTAAACACTCGATTAAAGGTCAAAAATATATAAATTTATGCTTGAATGAAAGTGTAATTTAAGGATATATCATGGAGCATCACTTTCTTGTATTAGGTTAAGCCCTGTGGCATGCAATTATGAGTTGAAGAACATCAACTTCAACATGTTACCTTCCTTTAATGGATTACCGGGTGAAGATCCACTTTCATTCTTGAGGGAGTTCTACACTACTATTCAAACATTCCCTCTCCATGACTTGAACAAGAATGAGCTCCGAATACACTGTTTTTGCTATACATTGAAGGATAGGGCAAAGACTTGGCTCATTAACTTAGAGGGTTCATTGGGTACTTGCCTCACAAGATATGTTCTTTCTCTCAATTGGAGGGTGAAATATTACTTGCCTCACAATGAACAAGAATGAGAAGTTTAATATGAAATATTACTTGCCTCACAAGATATGTTCTTTCTCTCAATTGGAGGGTGAGGCATTTCACGAGGCATAGGAAAGAGTCAAGACACTCTTTAGTCAATGCCCTCAACACCAATTTTCATTGGCACTCCTTACACAATTTTCCTATGATGGGCTTACTATGCATGGTCAAACACTTGTGGATACGGCAGAGGGTGGCTACTTTGGAGACAAAACTACAGAGGAGATATATAGTATCTATGAAATGTTGGCTATGAATTCTTAACAAAAGGTAGTTAGAGGTCAAGGAGTAGGGATCCATGAGGTAGGCACTTCCGCTTCGCCCTATTTGGTTTAAAAAGGTAATGATCTTGCAAGGAAGATGACTTTGTTTCTCAATGCAAATGTGATCGGGTCTATCGTAAGCACACGATAGTCGATGTAGTAATAAAATAACCTTAGGAGTATTCCTAAGGTGTCGAACCCACAAGGATGAGTGCTAATTGTGATTGATTCGAACAAGAAAATAAATCATACAAAGAGTTGATATTTTTGTATTTTTGAAATAGGAAACACGAAATATAAAAGACAAACAATAAGATAAACATTAGTACTTTAAGGACTTAACTAAGATTCCTCCTTACTATATTTATGAACGGTTTATGGGACATGATGTTGGGTTTCTTATGCGAATAAACATCTAATATGCGCAACAAAAAATAATAATATCACACAAGAAACATCCAGGAACACTGTATGTAATCATAATTAATAAAAGGAGGCCGAATATATGTACCTTTTAACCTATCCGAATTGCTTTTCTACAAAAGCTGGAATTTCCAAATTGGTTCCTTTGATTTGTGCTGAATATAATTGACTAGGGACTGCCAAAAGATGACTCCCCTATACTCTCTCACAAACACAAGATCGTTGCTTATGCTAATGTGTGCTAGCACTAAAAGAACTATTTTTTATTCTTGAGAAATTCGGACTTTTAAGAGAGAACAAAACAGAATTTTTTTCTCTCTTTTGGTTGGAGGACGAACCTTAGACTAGCAAGGATTACATGAGAATTAAATTCTCTTCTTATTTATTATTAGGATTTCAGTTGGAGTAGGAAAAGGAAAACCCTAGCCAAATTTGGATTGTGCAAGAATCAAATTCTCTTTCTTCCAAATTAGGGTTTCGACTAGGAAAGGCAAGGAGAGAAAATAAGAATGTCATTCAACCCTAACCCTAGCCAAATTTTTCCAAGCATAAGTGAGAAAATCAAATCCTCATATTTAGCTTTTAGGGTTTCGGCCTAGGAAGGGAGAAAACCTAGCCAAAATCTTCTCTTCCTTTTCTTTCCTTTTTAAGTAATTAATTAAATCTTATTAATTAATCTCTCTTCCTAATTATTTGCCCATAAGGCCGAATTCTTAATCCTCCTCAATGGGTGTGCCAAATTTCATATTAGGCCCATTTAATTATGTTTTAAATCATTAACATGGATCGATGGCCCGACAAGAAAAACATTCTTAGCCATAACCCAGATCTTTATTGTGTGCGATCCTGTAGGTTCATTCAATATTAGCAATGTGTTAGAATTGTGCCCTAGTCCAATCATTAATGTGCATTGTCATTCAATTATTTAATAAAGAGGCATTTCATTTCTATGAAATATAACATGTTTTATGAAGATAAAACTTCATGAATAGTCTATTCTTCCTTGTGCCATCAAGTGCGTGACTTGATAGTAAAACCATAAGGATAAAGGAATACTATTATAAATGTCCCTAATCGATCATTATCATGGGAATGATAATGAATTAAAGATTAGTATGTTGCTAAGTGGATAATCAC
>CAODLS011111955.1:0-11935 GCA_948243855.1 Flueggea neowawraea | reverse complement strand
GAAAAATGTAATTGTAAAAAATAACTTTGAGAAATGTAGAAAACGTAATTGTAATAATAAAATGTATAAATAATTAATAAGAGTAATTTATAGAAAAATGAATTTTTGAGAGAGTGTAGAAGAGATTGAGAGAGAAAAAATTGTGTAAAATTGGTAAGAATGGGGTGGGGTATTTATAGAGTTGAAGAAATAAAGAAAAAAAGAAAATAACCGTGGGAACCGGCGGTTCCAACGGTTAGAACCAGTGGTTCCAACGGTTTAGTGAACCGTCGGTTCAAACCGCCGGTTGACTCGACCGTTCGACGGTTTTTAAAACGTGGAACTGGAACCTAAACCGTAATACACCGATTTTGGTAGATTGGTTCTGATTCCGGTTTTGACCGATTTTGACCGGTTCAATTCCACGGTTTCGGTTCCAATTTTACAACTCTAGTCCATTGAACTTGCAAAGTCAATATTTCAGCATCAATGGGGTGATAAAACAAAGGCCACCAAAGAAAAGGAATAATTAACAAAAAGAACTTTTCAAAAAAGGTAATTAATTAAGCCAGATTTTTTTATAGTCAATTTAACCAGATTATAAAAGTATATTCTTTTTATAGTTATATGTTCATAATTTGACGAAAACATAATCAAATTCGAATAGACTTGTTGTTAGATAATTATTGTGAGTCTTATCCCTCGACGATCATGTACTAGACTTATCTATTGAAGTATTGTCCGCTTTAGATTCATGGGTTCTCGTGGTTCTATCCTTGAAAATACGTCTCAGTGGTTTGAGAGAGAAATGTGTTTATAAGCGACCCTTTATCTTAACTCTTAAACTATGTAGGAGCATGACACTATAAGAATTAGCTCCAAATGTTAGAAAATGTTATTAGGACAAATGAAATTATGTAGCTTTAAGTGATCAACTTGGTGAATTGTATAATCTTGACAAATGGACATAATTGAGGGGAAAAATAATTGTGCATGTTTCAAAGTATTAGGTTCGAAACCCTTTGTACGACAAGTTCGCCATAGAAGCCACTAATTTTCCTGATCAATTGATAGAGTTGACAAATATTTTGCTCTTATTCGTCTTGTATTCTAGACTAAATTCAACCAAATGAAACTTGTAAACTTCAAATAAGTTTCCATTATTTACTCATCTAAAATGTTTAAGTTAATCAAAGTTTAAACTTTTGACTTCTTCTTCAATCCCTTTTATTAAGTTACAAATTAAAATAAATGCAATCTATATCAATGACTAGTTCCAAGGCTTTTGTTGCAAATAGTATAGGTAATACAAGAGAGAAACTTTTTTTTGTAAACAATTCGTGCAAATTATTTCTACTTTTTTATTATACAACAGTCTATATTCTACCTCACACACTTTCAATAGACAAACCGACAATCTGAGTTATTTACGAGCGTATTTAATTTCGAATATTGATGTAGTGTATATTATGATTCTCAAAATATATGCTAATTTTTCTACTCTTTAAATCTACCAATAAAACCAAACACAAATACTAGCTATATAGAGCTCTTAGTAATGTACAAGTTTTTTAAAAAACAACATTATTAAAAAATAATCCAACCTGGATCTTGATGTTGAAAATGATTTCAAAATTATCAAATTATAAATGTATTATTTTAAAACCTTTATCAAAAGAATATTTTGAGAAAAAAATAGTAAAATAAAAAATGCCTACAGCTTTATAAGGGAAAAAGAAAAAGATACTACTACATACATAGATATGGAATAGTCCCTTTAACATATTTTGCAGCACACAGTTCTGACTCATGACCGACAATTGATCCTGTATTCTGATTAATTGATCCTGTATTCTGGGAGTTTCTCTAAATTTCAAGCAAAATATAGGGTTGCTATGGAGATATGAATGGCTGATTGTTCAAAACCTTAGTTTCATACATTACAACCACCCATTTGTCTAACCAACCAACTGATTCTTTTGTGAAGGTTGAAAGGCAACAGCGTTGGAAGAGAGACTTGAATTTTCAGGTCAAAGTTAAGACTGGTGTGTTCAAATCTAACATTTTTTTTGACATATTCATTGCACAAAAATTATATTATAATCATTAAACGAGTGGTATTATTAGAGTCGTCGGGAATGACATAAGAGAACAAGAAATTTAACGGAATGAGAAACATAAGCAGTAATTTTGAAGGCATCGATCATAGTTTTCGTGTTGCGGTTGAATCCTTTCTTGATCCGAGGCATACCACTACAACTCTGCAGTTTCCTTGTCAGAACCATCACTATTCTATATCAAAAAGGAGACAGAAAACAACCTGATCACACACCTTTGGGAAATCTTAATGAGGCTCCGCTGCAAGATCTGATCACTCTTAACCTTTAGCAAAAGAACAAGAATCAGCACATCCCCATGCAGAGTCCACACCACATTTGTTTCTGCATCAAGAATTACTTGCAGTCTTCAATAAAAACAAAACAATTCATATACGAATTCTGCGCTAATCCAAAATCATCCAACTCGACTGCGCAGAAACAGGAACCCTTACAACAACACACGACAGTCTAAGTTATTCAGACAGTCAAATTAGTGACTCAAAATCCTCAGCATTGGTAATGAAACAAAAGCAAAGTGGCATTACTGATCAGACTGCCGCTTTCTCCCATGCATAATAATTTCAATTTCAAGAATAAACCACGAGTTACGCAGGACTGCAGAGTAATACTCACCCAAACTTTGAAGAGTCAATCAAAAACATTGCTAAACCAGTTTAGGAAACCATTCATGACCATCAATTGAATTGATCCAAACACAACCAACCAACCAGTGTAGCACACAAGAGAAGAGAACATAAAACTGAAATTAACATGAGCAAGATGCACGGAAAGGTCACCACAGCAATGTGAACAGAGAAAAATCATCAGGTTGATCAAAAAAGGACTCTTGCTCATCTCAAAAATCATCAGTGAAAAATTAACATAAGCAAGAGTCCCTTTTTTTGGAAAAGAGCATGAAAACTAATCACAATTTCAGACAACAAACCACTACTCCAATCAAAAGAACAAGAGCATGTTATGTCTACTACATGGCAGTCAAGCGATACCATCTCAAAGCATCTTGAAAACTAATCACCTAGCAAAACCCAAGTACTATCCATAATTTCAATCCACAATCATAGAGAAACGTATCATCCAAGTATCAATGTATAGAAAGAAACTTTTACGATCCACAAGGGAAATTCAAGAAAAACAGGACACAAAATTTTCTATCAAACAGAGCAATCACCAAAACGCCAATTCGGCCTATGTGAAATTGAATATCAAGAAACACTCATTCATCATCGGTAGCATAACAGATTAATACCGGTAATAACAGTTAACATATGAAGACAAACCAACAAAACCTCTATATCTAAAAGGCAAAAACTTTCCATCAAATTGGAACATATCTCTACAAAGCCTGCTTCCCTGCAACAGCCGCGGCCGCCGTAATTCCTCCAATAGCCCCAGCAATCACACCTGATCTCGGCCATTTCGCCGCCCTGTAAATCGCCCCAGTTCCCAATCCAGCAATAGCCGTATTAACCAAATCATCAGTATCTCTATAATGAACCAAAAGACTCTCAATCCCAGCGAACAAAAGCCCTAAAACCCCCAAATTGTTCCCGAATTTACGACCCGCATGACCTCCAGAATTCAAAACCCTGTTGATTCTCAACTTCAAGGTTCACCAGGCTCCGCAGCCTTGATCCCATCGACGGCACCCTTCGCAGCGCCGGCGATCGCTCCGCCGAGATACCCAGTTCCGGTATAGTACTGTAGATTATTACTCCAGCTCCGGCGCTGGTGCTCGAACTCTTAGTGGAAGAGATACTCCGGCGATGTAGGAATCTTGTAGAGGTTGTGCGCAGGGACGTTGTAGAGATCTTGGTGGGGATGGTAGGGTCGGTACTTCTTGTTGGTGTCGTTGGAGTCACCCATTAGAGAGAAAGAGAGGTGTTTTCTTTTGAGGTGGGAGGTTTTAGAGGGGGTTTGGAGGTTGAAAGATTGAGGCTTTGCGAGGAAAATGAGGGTTTTTAGACTTTCAGTGGTGGAATAGTCGAGAAGGGTTATGTTTTGAAGACTAGGATTTAAGGAAAGGGTTTTGAGTTTTTGACTTGGCTTTCAAGAACCGTCATAAGAAATCAATCAAAAAACGAAAATTCTTAATAACATTTTTTTTATTCGCTCATATAACATACAAATTAAAATATATATATATTAAAGTGGTTTCTGATTCTTTTATTTTTTTTAATTTAATTTTGATTTTTCAAGTTAAAAATTTGATTTTTAATAATTTATTTGATTTGTAATTATAAAAATCCAAAAAAAATCCTCAAATCTTTATTAATTTAGCTAAATCACTATTTTTGACTTATTAATATATATATATATATATTGGAATTTTCATGGATGTACCAGGTAATAAATCAAATAGTAACGTATTTTTCATGGATGTACGAGAATGTAAATTGAACTCACTTATATTATTTATGAAAAAAATAAATTTGGCCTTTTAATAAGTTAAAATTCTCTAAAAAAATTAAAATTCTCAAATCTAATCGAAAGAGGCGTGAGACTATAACCAAATAAACATTGTATTAGGCCGTAACAATTTATTTAAAAATATTATATTTTTTTCTATTCAACTAAGGACATCCGCAATAGTTTAGACTCTTTTAAATTCAAACAATTATCACATTAGTATTTTATTAAACTATTTTTTATTAAATCATTCATTTTCAAAAATTTAAATTATTATTAGACTCTACTTTACAACTACAATCACTTTACTTTTTTTAAAAAAAATATATATTAGACGATTCAATAGAATTTGAATCGTCTAATATAATTAATTTTCTCTCATTGGTGATCCAATAAAAAAAAATTTATTGAACTGCTCATTAGATTACCGATAGGATGCTCTTAAATAAAATATGTAAAGAGTTTTTTTGAAAAAAAAATCGACACAGCGTCAGTAGTGAATGATTAAAAAGCAAAGAATTTTATTAATAAGGCTATTGGCAATACTTTTCAGCTGTAGTCATTGGAGAATTTATGCTCCTTCTGTTGCATCGTTGTCAAAAAGGTCTAATTAATAGTAGCAATGTTGAACTGTCTTTCTGTTGTATTGGTACAAATCTTAGTTGTAATTTTATCATCATTTGGAGTAGGACATTCGTACCTATAATCAATTAGTTCATAATAATTAAGTAAAAATATTTATTACTTTTCACTCTGTTGGAATCGGATTACAAAATCGTTTAAGATTATACAAAAAAAATTAAAATAGGAAAAGTTTCATGATTGATTTGAGCAAAATTACTTTTAACTCTTTCAGAACCTTTGAACAAACAAAATCTTATAATCTCTCCTTTCAGTCTTTTTTCTCGAGTTTTATGATGTGTTTTTTTATTGCGAAGGTATCCAATTAAAAATGAACAATATATAATTAAAGAATAATCAAACAGAGGATTAAGAACTTTCATAGAAATGTACAATAGAAAAACTTGATTTTATACACAAGAAATAATATATTGTTAGTCGTCACGAATCATCTTCGTTGGAATGACAAAAAAATGACATATATCCACAACCTAAAAGTCACCATAACGATCTTCTTGCAGGAAGAATTAATTGTGCAATGAAAAAAGAAATGTTATTCTGCTAACAACTAGAGACCGACAACACACTTATTGAGAGCAAGAGTGTTTTTCTATTTTTTGTTGTCTGTAGTAATTAATGAGCTAATTTTAGTGTACTTATTTACATTGGTGTTATGTGAGCTCTCCTATAACATATATAGAACATATTTACTAAAACTCATTAGGAATATGGACACATTGAATACTTAATTCAATGCAAAAATCACACAATTATACTAAAATTAAATACGAAAAAATGATTTTTAAGTCCAATCCAAATAGTTTCTCAAAAATAGAAGCACACTCCAAACTACTTACAAAAATACTAAATTTATAACCTCTTCAAAAGTTTTAAGTGGTTCCCAAAAGTCTATTTATCACATTTAAAAAAAGTGGTCTCCAAAAGTCTTCATCTGAAATTTTTTAAAATAAGTTTCAAAAAAAGATATTTCTGAACAATAGTTTGAGTGTGTTTCCATTTGTCAAAATTAAAATTGTGTTTTCATGTTTATCAAATTCGGTATTTCATTTGGGACACATGGCATAATTAACTATAATTCAATTTGAGTTCGGGCTCCATCCATAACCCGTCATGGTGGATCCATTTTCTAACATATAGATTATAGAAATAAAGTATGAAAAAAATAGGGAAATTGATATGTCGGACTTATTTAAAATTTGTTTATATGTTGTTTAAATGTTGTTTCTTGTTTAAAACTTGTTTATATGTTGTTTCTTATTTTAAAATTGAATGTTATTTATATGTTGTTGATATATTGTTTATATGTTGAAAATAGCTTATGTACAATATATCAATAACATATAAACAATAAATCAACAACATATAAATTATAGATTTATCTATATATTGTTTTCAACATGTAAACAACATATATACAACATATAAACAACAAATCGAGAACATATATCTTATTTATATGATGCTTATATGTTGTTTATGTGTTGAATACAACATACAAACAAGATATCAGAAACAAATCAATAATATATAAAAATATAGATTTGTTTGTATATTATTTTGAACATATAAACAAAATATCAACAATATATAGTAACATTCAAATAATATGTAAACACGAAACAACATAACATGTCCGTACGAAATAATTTGTGTGTGAATCTAAAAAGTAACATGCATACGGACGAAATATTACAAATTGTATCTATAATAAACATAACATATCCGTACGAAATAAATATTACAAATTTTTTGTTATTAGTACTTATACTTATGAAGCCTAGTCCATCACTTTTGTGGGCTTTAAATACACAAAACTTGGCACTGTGAGGTCAGACCAAAAGGATCTCCAACACTCAAGTACAAGACAGCCCACTACCATGTTGAACAAATTAAAGGGTTACCACGCGGTCTATGAAAACGGTGGTCATCGACTCACCATTTAGGTATGGCCAAGACTGAACTCTCTACTTCTATTGAGTTAATTATACTGAATATTTCAATTAAAATTTTAATTTTAATATAAACGATTTATAGTTTAGTAATTATTTAAACAACACATTTTAAGTTCAAATTTAATGCATACTATTTTTTTAATCTTATTCTTAAAAATATCAGATTTAATCAAATAAATATTAATTTCTCATCACATTTGTTTAATTTTCTCTCTCTCTTCATTTTCATTCTCTTCCTCTCTCTCCTTACCCCTCTCCCCTCTTTCCTGCCTCTTGCTCTCTCGTCTTCTCCTCTCCTCTGCCAAATATTGTTTCTTCTTCTTCTCCTCCGCGACCTCTCTCTACTATCTTGATCTCTCTCTTTGTTTCGTTCTCTTTATCCATCTCTCTCTTTGTTGCGATTACAACACATTTCGAAAGAAGAAGTTGTGATGTTAGCTATGACCAGACACCTTATTGTTTTCTCTGTCCTTTTTAGGTCTTCAATTTTTTTTTCTAATTTTTTTACTTGTTATATGCTTATTCGAAGATGCCATGGAAGTGTAATGGTGTTGTTGTGTTTGAATTTTTATTTTAGGATGTTGCGGATGGTCATGTTATTATGACGACGAGATCAGTGGACTTGGATTGGAAAATGAGGGTGTTCCGGGTTTTACCAATGTTTTTTGCCTGCGTTGTCGTCTTTAGCTTTTTCGACATTTGTAAGCTTCATGAGGATGTGCAAGTTTTATGGACCTGATTAATGTATGTGTTTCTTAATATTCATTTTTTTATGTTATTTTTAAAGAAATTTGTATTGATTGATTATGTATATAATTTTAAGGACCTCCTTCATTATGTGTATGTTGTTGATTTTGTTGAATTTTGTGGTGGTTGCGGCAGCGTCTAGAGTTTGTCAAACCTTAGCCGCCTTTTTTTTAGTGTTAATGGAGGTGGAGATCAATATGGTGTTGATGGCAGTGGAAATTTGAAATTAATGTTGCTTACATTTTTTGAAGACCTCCAAAAACTTTTAAAGAGTTTCAAAGACCATTGTAAATTTTTAAAAAAATTTGTATATTTTTATATACTAAATTAATTATCATTAAATTAAATTAAATTTTTTAAATATTGTATATATCGATGTACATATATATATATATGTATATATATATATATATATAATTCATCTTAATTTTAAAAAAAATATTATATTGAAATTTATTAAATCAAAATTTTTATAAAAAAATAGTGAACTCTCTTTTGAAGACCTTAGATTAAATAAAATTTCTTATAAAAAATTGTGAATTCTCTTTTGAAGACATTTGAAGTCTTTTGAAGACTTTCTAAATTAAATCAATTTTTTTATAAAAAAAATTATAAACTCTCTTTTAGAGATCTTGAAGACTTTTTGAAGACCTTCTAGAAAATCAGAATTTTTTTTACTAAAATTCATTTTTTCTTGAAAAAATCAATTTCTTAAAAAATATCACGAATTCTGGTAAATATATTACAAAAGTGAAAATTTCCCATTTCTATTTGTAATACTAAAAATGACTCTAACACTACTAATTTCAGTAATACTTTTTTATAAGAATTTCGATGATAGTTATATAATTTCTTCATGATATAAACAAAATTCTTCATCTTTCTAGATCACATCCTCAAATATTATGCATCAAAAAGGATATATATGTCAAAAACGTTGCAGAATTTTTTGTAAAGAAAAAATGTAGTAACTGGAAGCTCCAATAGAGGAATCACAGCACAAAGAGTGGTGAGCAACCCAACAGCATGTGATAAAACCCTACACATATCCTTCCTTAAATAATTGGTCCCATCCTCTGCATGTTTTCAAGTGTCTTGCCATCCTCTTGCCGTTAATTACACTATCATCACCTTCATCTTCTGCATAGGATTCTAAAATACCTCCCATCTATTCACACCCCTTCAAATAAAATTCCTATCTATACAACAATACTACACCATTAAGTATCGTTTTCTTCCAATACTTTCCTACTCTCACTCTCACCTTCCATTCTCCATTTGTAGAGGCAATCTGTCATTTCCTTTTCCTCATTAATAATTCCAAATTAAAAAAATTTCACGTCCGTTTTATAGTCTTTCTGCTATAACTTTTAGTTCTTTGTCATGTCCCGAAATTATAGGTCATTTGTTTTGAGAGATTTAAGATTCAGCGTAAAAAAATTTGAGCTTCTAAAGATTCAAATTTATAAACTTATGAAATCTCTCAAACTCCAAAAATGTTCACTAGTATTTGAGTTACATATTAAATTAAAATTCATAAGTTATGAGTTTAGCTAAATACAGGATATCTGTCATTTCCTTTAAATAGGACAGTGACTTCACTTCCCTCCAAAAGGGTGTGTGGTGGGCTGTCTTTTCCTTTCTATGATAGGACAAAGTCCTTGATAAATGAGAGAGAAATTTTGAGTAGTGATGGAGTTTGGTGTTTTTGTAGTCTTGTGTGTTATGTCCATGAAGCATTTCTTTTCAAATTTTATTTTTTCCCCAATCTTAGCTAGCTAGTTTTACAGTTTATGATAGAGAAAGAAAGAGAGAAGTGTGTAGTGTGGTTAACAAAACTTCCAGGAACACACTACACACTAAAAACACACAACAAAAAAGAAAAGAAAGAAAAAGAAATATGTTTGAAGGAGTACCAGACCAATTTTACCAGTTTGTAGCTTCAAGAACTTCAACTCTTCCTCTTCCACTTTCTTTCCCTTCTATAGTCATCCATGGCTCTTCTAATACCACCACAACTACCACAAACTTCCCCTCTTTTGACACTTATAGTGCCACAAATCCTACTCATCATGTTCCTAGTGCTCATCAAGTGTTACAAACCAACTTCTTGCCGCCATTGCACCAAGCTTCTTCTCCAGCTAATAAGCATGATCATCATCATAAAGAAGAGAGCAACAATTTGGTGGCTATGAACTTCGAGATTGACCGGCAAAGATCAGTAATCCAGCCGCCGGATTCGGCTCTCCCTTGGTCTAATGATGAAGTACTTGCCCTTTTGAGGATCAGATCTAGCTTGGAGAATTGGCCTCCTGAATTTACTTGGGAACAAGTATCAAGGTAATTTTCATTAATTACTTTGTTTTTGCACTGATAAATCAAGATTGTACGACAACTTTGTTCGTTTCTGAATATATGTATTGAATTAAAGCTATTTTTTTTAACCAAATTGAACCAACATGTTGTGTGTAGATAAGGATTTAAAATTTAGAATTATTTTACACATTAATTAGGTACTTAAGAGTGAAGGAGAAAGAGAGAGATATAGAATAAATAAAGAAATCCTTTTGATTCCATTATATAATTCAGTGTCATAAATTAAGAAAATAAATGCTCATGATATGATGTGTGGTCTGGTTTTTTGGTTTTATTCATTTATGGTGGGTGCAGGAAGCTAGCACAGCTTGGGTTCAAGAGAACTGCTGAGAAATGCAAAGAGAAATTTGAAGAAGAAAGCAGATTCTTTAACAACAACATTAATTACAACAAAGGTTTCAGAGGTTTTAGTGAGCTTGAAGAGCTTTGTCACCATGGAGATCATCATCAACAACGGAACCCCCATCAAGGAAATAACAATAACAGTGACAACAACGGTAATATTGTAGCTGATGATGATCAAGAAAAGAACAAAAATAGGGACAGTGAGGAAGAGGACAACAAGGTGGGACAAAAGTCATTGGAAGCTGCTCAGGAAGATTCAAGAATTGATGATAATCAAAATTTAGTATTAAGCACAAACAATGATCATGATCAAAGAAATAAACAAGATCATCAGGCTGCAGCTGAGAAATCAAAAAAGAGGAAAAGAGCAAAGAAGTTTGAGATGTTCAAGAGTTTCTGTGAGGACTTTGTGAGTAAAATGATGGCTCAACAAGAGGAAATGCATAACAAGTTACTTGAAGACATGATGAGGAGAGATGAAGAGAAGGTTGCAAGAGAAGAGGCATGGAAGAAGCAAGAATTGGATAGGATCAACAAAGAGCTTGAGATTAGGACACAAGAACAAGCCATTGTTGGTGATAGACAAGCTACAATTGTAAACTACTTGAAAAAGTTCACTTCATTACAACCATCATCAAGTAGTAGTACTCAAGATAATTCTTCTTCATCTTCTTTACCACCACCACGACAAAACCCTAATTCACAAACCGCCATCGCTGACCAAACCAATGAGAAGAACCACCCAATTACACCAATATCATTGACCCAAAACCAAGATTCTCAAAACCCTAGTTCTATAACGAACCAAAACGTTCAATCCCCACCAACTTCATTGGCCACTTACAAAGTGCATGCAAAGAATGCCACTTCAAGTGATCATAAAGATGATATTGGGAAGAGATGGCCAAGAGATGAGGTTTTAGCTTTGATAAACCTTAGATGTAAGCTCTAAAATGGCAATGAAGACAACAAGGAGGGATCAGTGTCAACAAAAGCTCCATTATGGGAGAGAATCTCACAAGGGATGATGGAATTGGGTTATAAGAGAAGTGCAAAGAGGTGCAAAGAGAAATGGGAGAACATAAACAAGTACTTCAGAAAAACCAAAGATACTAACAAGAAGAGGTCAGTTGATTCCAGGACTTGCCCTTATTTTCATCAATTAAGCACTTTGTACAACCAAGGAAAACTTGTATTGCCGTCCGACGGACCGGAAAACCACTCCGCCTCACCGGAAAATCTCTTGGCCTTACCGGAAACCAGGCAGCCTAGTACTTCATCCCAAAATGAATCGACCAAATCAACAATGCATAATAGTGCTGGTGAAGGTGAGAAAAGTATGGTTCATCAAGTACCATCTTTTGATTT